>CM076579.1:1531280517-1531379906 GCA_034641835.2 Pinus albicaulis
ACCTGTCTCTGGTACCACTGTAATATCCCAACATGGAATAATGCATTGATACAAAAACACAATATTTGTAACACAGAAAATGTACATGTAAAGATTCAAAAATCATATAATATACAGAATAGGTGAGCCTTTTATTATCATTGGAGGTGGATAAACAGTACAAAAATGCTCAAATAGGTGCACTCCAGCCAAATACATAGGCTAAAATGACCCTGAAAAACATCCCAAAGCAAGCACTGCGTAACTGGAGAGATGCTGGAAGAAAATACTGTGTTTTCCCTTCAGCAGAAGATGTACATATGAATGTTGGTTGAATAGGTAAATGCATATCTATGGAAATATAGAGCTCTGATGATGCCAAGATTCAAGATCTGAGCTCTATGATGGCAACCCAAGATAACCCAGAAAGAAAATTCCAGATCTATGAGATTGGAAATTTACTCTCTTAGGATTTGATCCCTGGTCTGTTGGGTTATGCAGATCTGAAGCTAGATCTGAAAAATAGATGGCAGAAATATGTCACAAGATCAGATCTAAGCTTGAAGGGTTGGTCCCTTCACTAGATCCTCAAGCGAGGAGCTCAAGATCTAGCTCCTCAACATCACCAAGTTGAGGTGATCCTTTCCAATTTGTAATGATCACCTCTGAAATATTGGCTCACCTCAACATGATCATGCATGGAGATCATGTGCTGCTCCTATTGTATGATTTGTCCCTCAATGTATTATGTTTATTTGTTGTTGATTTGATGAATAAAATGACTCCATATTCGTCTCACATATTGATGTAATGTTATTCACTTCTATTCCCATTTTTATGTCTTATATTACTGCTTTTCCTATTTTGGAAAATTACAGTTGTAATATTCCTAAATTAGCACAAAGCTACTTGGAATTTTAATTTTTTATTTTTCTACTTAGTTAGAAGAATAAGAGGGTATGGAGACCCATAAATATCCTTAGTAGGATTAAAAAAACTCCTAAAATGAAAGGAGGTCATCTAGAAGCTAGACTTAAGACCCTTATGTGTGAAAATGGGTTGGAGCATGAAGACTGGGTCAACTTTGACCAAATCAAACAACGCTGGTATGGAAGGAGTGGCATTCATTGTGGGACAATGCAGTTTTGGAGGGAGACTCCATGCATGGAAGTAGAGGCTTTAATGAGTGGGGCCCAAGGTGAGGAAGCTCACCAAGAATATAAGGAAGGGGATGGAAACCATTGTGGGCATGATTGGATTATTATTATTTTTATGGTTTGTTAAGACTTGTGGCTCTCTTCAGGTGTTTATCTAAGATTGAAGTGTTGTCTAGCACAAGGTTGTTCCTAAGCGCGAATCCCACCTTCATCCTTGGGGGACTTAGAGTGCCTACTTAGGAGAATTTCTAGAGCATTATTTCCACATTCTGGAATTTGGCCAAGCTACAGCTTTCTTATACAATTTAGATTCTGTTTAGATAAGTGCTGAGTTGCAGAGTGCAGCAATGGAGGTTTTCTTGGGCCATTTTTGAGCTTGTCTTCAGTGGAGGAAGCTTTCTTTCCATTGGATCTGGAAGGTACAAGTGGGAGAGGGTGATCATTACATTCATACATGGTGGAGATCATGGAGAGACAGCATAGTCAACATGGAGACCCATGTCCACATGTACAGCACAGTTATAACGTGGACCAAAGCATGAGAAGGCTCATAATCTATATAAAGAAGGTGAAGGAACAATAGAAGGAAAGCTTTAGATTATTATTGATGTGTGATCTATTTAGATTTGGATTTTTCATTTTACATTTATAGGAACATCAAAGTGGATTTTATTTTAATTTTTGTTTTTTCTTCTTAATTTGATGAATAAGAGGGTATGGAGGCCCATAAATCTCCTTAGTAGGAATAAAATCACTGTTAATGTCAATGGAGATCACTTTAGTGGTTTGATAAAGCACCCTTATGTGTGAAAAGGGGCTGGATCATGTAGACTGGGTAGACTTTGAGCAAATCAACAACGTTGTCATGGAGGAGTGGACATTCATTATGGGACAACACAGTTTTGGAGGGAGACTCCATGCATGGAAGTAGTGGATTTAATGAGTGGGGCCAAGGGTGAGGAATCTCACCACTTATATAAGGAAGGGCATGGTAGCCATAGAGGTTATGTTGTTTATTATTATTTTGGTATGGTCTATTAAGACTTGTTTGCTCTCTTCAGTTGTTTAGCTAAGACTACAATGTTGTTTAGAACAGGATGTTCCCGAGTGGGAATCCCACCTTCATCCTTGGGGGACTTCGAGTGGCCACTCAGGAGAATTATTTTGGAATTATTTCCACATTTCGGCATCAAGCCAAGCTCCATATTTCATCTGCAGTGTAGTTTTTGCAGAGGGTTGTGTTGTGTTGCAGGTTGCATCAGTGGAGAATACATTTGGGTGATTTCTAAGCTAGATTTCAGTGGAGGAAGGTTTTCTTCCATTGGGAGGCTAGTAAGGAAGGCCCTTGAGCCTTATTGTAGCATTTGGCACCAGGCCACACTACCATTTTCCCCTACAGCGTAGTTTCGGTCTTTGACTATGTTATTCTAGGGAGGAGTTGTAGGGGTGGTTTCAGTACACCATTTGGGGAGAAGGTTTTCCAGTGAAGGGATCAACCTTTCACCCGGAGCATCTATTGGAGGAGGCTACATTCTTTGCTACATCAAATCAGCCACATATTTCCATCTCTGTATTTGCAGTGAATCTTCAGCCCTAGGGATTAGTTTCATTTCTTGTATATTGGTGTATTTCTGAAAACCCTCTTGGGTTCTTTGTTGGAGGTTGTATAGAGCCTTGATCTTCATGTAGATTATGTTTTGAGGCATATATCAACCATTTCATCTTTTGTATATTCATATTTTGTAGCAGTGCTCTTATGACTGCGTTGTAGCTGTCTTCTGGCATTTTGGTATAGTAGCAGTACCTCATTCTTGAGGGATTTATCTATTGGAGGCTTATTGGTACATGTTATATGATTTGTACACAGTTATTTTGTACTATTTTGTTGCTGTTATGATTAATGAAAAGGCTCCATATTGGTCTCATATCTTGATGTGATGTTATACACTGTTATTTCCATGTTTATGCACTATATTCCTGCTTTTCCCATTTGGGAATATTACAGGAAACATATATAAATGGATCTGATAATGTAATTCTCATACAAGGCAAAAAATGGAGATCTATGTAGGATACACAAGATAATTGGAAAATTAGATTTGTGAAAATAAACCCACTTAGTGAATGGAGGTCTGGAATATAACACAATGAATCCACATGTCATCATACCATGATTACACCATGCACATACATAGTATTTCATTCCCGCAACACAACATGTACTACATGCACACACTAATACATGCATATGAGTACCATATGAACAACATGTACATAGTACCACCTGTACACAACATTACATGCACAACATGTGCACAACATCAAATGTACACGACACCACTACACAGCGAGCACACAACACCAGATGTACACCGCACCGCCTGCACAATGTGTACACAATACCACATGTACATAGCACCACATGCACGGCATGTACACGAAACCACATGTACACAGTGTGACATGCATGACATGTACACGACACCACCTGCACACAACACCATATGTACAACATGTACATAGAACCACATGCACACATCACCATATGTACAATCATGCACACAACACCATATGTACAACATGCACACAAAAACATATGTACATAGCACTGCATATACAACATGTACATAGCACCATACGTACATAGCACTGCATATCCAACATGCGCATAGCACCATATGCACACAACACCACGTATCCAACATGAGAACAGTACGATATGTACACAACACTACATATCCAATATTTACATAGCACCATCTATGCATAACACTGCATATGAAATATACACACAACACCATATTTATAACAAACATACCACATAAAATGTACACAATAGTAGATATGTTACATGTACACATCACTATAGGTACAATCAATGAATGTACAACATGCACAACATATACACACCAGTAGTACTACACAGCCATAGACCACAGACTGACCCCACAAGCAACCTTGATAATCCATGCTTATCCTATCATGTCGCGGATCATACTACTTTCCCTTGTTGTTGTACCCCTCAACATTACCTGTCCATAACATAAACATAAGCATAGAACAACCATATAACATCAATTCATGTCCACATGGTATTAACCTCATAGATTTGCCATAGTTACTCTTCCCACTCGATTCCTCATAAGACCAAGAACCTCATCATGCCATTCATATGCATAAGAAATCATTCCTCCACAAGAACGATCCTTGAAAACCCTGACAGTGACATAGATACATAGATACATGAGCCATGCTTCGCATCCTCCACAATGGAGAAGAACCTCTGCATCTGTTGGTCGTCCTCAAAAACCTGCCAATGCTTAGTGTTGTCTAGGATAGGTGGTCTGTGCTAGCCCTAAATATTATAACACAACCTTGGCAAGTTAAGGGGGTGGAAAAGACTAGAATAAACTGCTAATGAAGCCGCTAACCAGTTTTCCTCCCTTGGCACATCAGTAATATTTGGATCCAAAAAAAGCTCATTCTAAGAAGTGTATCTCTGACCAATGAAACTCTTTTTCATTAGACTTGTTGCCAAGATTGGGTACCAAGCAACGAATACATTTCTTTCATTGTCTCATTATGGGTGCCAGCCTATATGAAATATGATGAACTAACAGTGTGACTTAAATCCTGTCGAACTCTCGACTAAAGGAGAGATAACGTGTGAGGGTGAGCTTGACGAACTCTCGACAAAGGCCGCCATCAGACGAACAACTCTCTTTTGGGGTAGGGGGTGAGGGTGTTAGCCAAGGAATATAACACCTCAGAACTATTCACTTTACCTACTCTGCCACTGTCCATTCACCCAATGGACTCAGTCAATCCAACTGACTATCATATTCTTACTTTCCGCTGCACTTACTCATGCACTGAGCTTTATTTATGTCTTTCATTACCTTTTGGATACCACATAGCTCTCCCCGAGATCCATTAACCTTCCTCTTTCCCAACCAATTCCAAAGACACTCAAAAAATAAAATACAAAGAAAAAAACAAACAAGAAGAAAACCATGAAAAACCAATAGCAATATGACACTTCAAACAAAGTGGCATGAGCATGCACTAGACATAATCAAGACCACAAATCAAGCATAAACAAATCAAAAGACCGAAATCACAAGACTAACAACAAACATCATGACTCAATCCCCACGGTTCCCAATACTCCAAAGGAAAGCTCAACCCAAGCCTTCTTCAAGATTTCATGGAAATCTCTTACCATGCAATCCCCTGCATCATACTGCCCTAAACACATAAATTTCAGTGCATAAATAAATATAACAATATACAAGTTATCTTACCTTGTTGTTCCAAACATGTTGCCTTGTAATTGAACACACATGTCAGCCTTCCAAATATCAAGGCAACATATCTATCAATTTGAAACCAACCTTTACCAAGACTAACAACCATGTCATAATAAAAAATCAACTCACATTCATCGATCATAATACATAATGCTACAACTATCACCTACTTACACTCAAGTATATACTAGTTATCTAAACACATATGTGTTAGCACAACCATCTTAAAACAAGATCATTTCTTCATTCAATCTTACAAACACATATACTCATATCATGAAATTAATCAAACATTCAAACAAATTTCAAACATACCATGCTAAATAGGTCAGCTAGATGACATAACCAAACACTCAAAATAGTCAAGCACCAAGTAGATGACATAAGCAAACTCATACCTCAATGTATCTCAGGGGAGGTTATCTTTTCTGCACAATCAATCTAGATTAGCACACCATAGCTTCACAGCATATCAAATCAATCATAAGGTCATGATATCCATAATAGTAGCTAGCTAACATGTTCGCATCATAAACTCATAAGCAGTTTTCATTCATTCATAACACTCACATATGCACAGTTATTCTAGATTAGTACAACACACTATCATAATTAGGTCGATCCATACCTGAATGTCATGGCCCTAACCAACTGCATGGGCCAATCCAAATTAACATAATAAATATAACATCAAAATATTAATTAAATAACCCTAATCATCAAGTCATACAAGTTATATATCATGCTCATCAACAACATGTAACCTAATCATAAAGCTAACTATCATACAACAACAACAACCTATAACATACTCATCAACAACATATAAGTTATCTAACATAAAAAAACAATAGAAATGGATAACACCACCGGTTACTATCATTCATGACTATCTAACACATGTACATATAACGTCACTAATCAACTAGCATTTATCATGTATGCAACCATAACATCAATAGAATGACAGGAATACTCATAATCGTAATGCATAATAGAAGGAAAAACATATAAGTAACCCTAATGTTTACAACAACCATGAATCGCATACCTGCATGCCCAACATTCAAACCTGTATGACAACATGCTCCTACCTCGAGGTCCAATGTTGCAAATTCACTTTAATGGTCTACATTTCATGCTTTATCTCAACCAAATCATTAGCATCATAACATACCAAAAGCACCATGAAGACCTAAAATTCATGCAATGACCTCTTTTGCATGACAACATCAACCATACCAACTTACACGGACAATAAACAATAGTAACCAACATTTAACCAAGCATGAACTACCAATGCATGTTCAACATATAGCATCACACAAGCAAGCATACACGGACACTACACAAGCATGACCAATATGTAACCTAGCATAAACAAGAAATGCATGTAAAACAAGTAGCAACATGTAAGCAAGCGTGCTCAAAAAATACATAAGCATGAACAACACATAACTAGTCAACATGTTGACAACAACACCATCAACCCTTCCATGGTGACACCATTGCCACCACAGCCAGCACAACATGGATGCAATAAGCACATACACCCTAGGTATGAGAAACACATATGAAACCAATAAAAAATCATGACCAACACACCGTCCATCCAGTCCAAGGGTTGAACCATGCTCTGATACCACTCTTTAACACCCTCCTCCCACATCTACCCAAGTATTTGGACAACCGAGGTAAACATGCAACGAGAGGATACTATATGGGATTTAACCTCCAGGTGACATTAAGGAAGTGGAACCGATAGAAACATAACATAAAAACCTTATACATAATCAATTACACCCCTAAGATCTACCCAACCTTTCAAGCCTCTTACCCCTGGGTCACACTGGCATTGGCCTCTTTGGTACATATCCATAGGCATAACACTGCATGACTATGGCTAGGGCCCCAAAACCTCAGTTTTGTGCCTATGGTTCCAGGATTTGAGCCACCTTTTAAGGCCCATAGCCCAGGTAACTGCCCAGAACTTCATGAAAACTTAAGGGATGATAAATAACAATAGGACAATGATACGAAATAAATCACATCAACCAAAACTCATCTATGCCCCTCCTATCCATGACAATAATTTTGTCAAACATGTCACAAACATTGAATCTACAGGTGTAAACAACATATTTAAGCATAGGGGTCTCATACTTATTTGAGAATCACTAAGAAGCATTGATCCCCTACATCATTAACTGCAATACAATCTATTTGACCACAGATACATTGTGTATTCATTTAAAAGTAAAAACATGGGGAGATCCATACACCATCACTGTAAAAATACATGCTCATAATCGGTACAATAATAACAGAAATACCATGGATAAAACAACAATAGAATCTACATATAAATCAATATAGTTTCATACCAAATACCAAGGGAATGAGCTCTTCATTATTGAATGTAAAAAAAAAATGGAGATGGGACTTCCATGTTCCACCCGACCATAGATTGGTTGAGACAAATCTCTCTTCATCCAATCACCCTCGTGCCATATTCCAAGCATGAATGTGGGATCTAATCAAACACATCAATCACAACCAATATAGGGCTTCTAAAGTCCAAACCACCTCAACCCTCAACCAGTGATTCCACCTCAGGTTTGGGCATCACAACCATCATGGATTGGTCTCTATCCAAGCTATTCCAGGGCTTCACAGTGTTTTTTCCCACTAGGGCTTCCAGTACTAGTAACTCAACCCAAACTATTACATAGTTTCCAGAGCATTTTTCCAACCAAGGCTTCCAATACTAGTAACTCAACCCACCTAGGGCTTCTAGAGCATTTGTCCAACCAAGGCTTCCACGACTAGTAACTCAAATCACAGCTATTTGTAGAGCTTCCAGAGAATTTTTCCAACTGAGGCTTCCAGCAACTAATAACCCAACCCATAGCTAAATTAATCATGAGAAAAAACTAGTAAACAATCAATGGAAATAAACCCACAACACCATGGTTATCTAGGAAATGGAAAGGATAGGAAAATCCACTTTCAATTCAGGAAATCCTCCATGCCAATGATATATCATGACCAATAAACCACATGCATACACCATGCATGCCAAAAAAATCAATGAGACCATACATGCAACTCGATATCTACAAATAAATCCAGTTGTAGGTGTTGATCTCGATGTCCTCTTGCACTTCCCTACTCTTCCTTTTCCTTCTTGCTCCAAATCACCAAGCATCCACACTCTCCAAGAGTTCTCCAATAAAACTCTAAGTATCCAAGTGTATGAGAGAGAGAGGATAATAAGAGAGCTCCAAAAACGCACTGAAAAAATCTTGAGAGCTCAAAAGCCTTTTTATTAATGATGCCTATACTTTCTTCATTTTCCATTATTTTCCTTCAATTTCTTCCTCATATGAAACATGTGACCTTTCACCTCTCTTTTCTCGTATTTTTTATTATTTTCATAAATAAAATGCCAATTAATGCCTCATTCCTTTCAAAGCCTTTGTTAGTTCCTTTACCAATTTCCTTTAGTCATAATAACTTAAATAAACACCCACTAGGATGTTTTTCCCAGCATTCAGCTTGGAAAAAGTGCCCCATCAACCGTTGTCTTAAATATTTTTACATGAATTTTTACCGGGTTTGTTACAAAAAAATCTTAACTTTCATTAATATTGAAAATTACATTTTGTATGTGCACTCAAAAACTACCATCCAAATCTAGCTCTTTCTTGCCAAAAATTGGATAGTTAAGTCCTCATATATGCATCATAAAGATTTTAGAGAAATACATCATCCTTTGAGAAAATGCATAAATATTTCCATCAAACAAGTATATTTTTTAGTGCATTTAGCATAGATATATGAAATAGCCAAAAAAAATAGTATTAAAGCTTTAGTTGCATATCCTCTCTGAAGGGTCAATTGAAAAGTCCATGCTCCTATCCATTTATGTGCTCTGTGATTTTTCATGTTCCCATATCCTAAGCAGTGCCTTCTTTAGATAGGTTGTTAGCTTCCAAGTTTCTTTCCCTATAAATATGGCAACAAGTGATATATTCAAAATATTGATCTCCTCAATGATGGGACATAATGTGCATTGTCATCTAGATTGTCATTGAACCAATTGAAAACAATATTTGAGTCACCAAAATTTTTTATTCTTTGAACTATTTTTTCTATAGCAAACAACAAAAGTAGTTTCAAACTCACGAGCTTAGAAAAATTATTGGTACCACGTCTAGACCAACACTTTAGGTTGAAAATTTTATTTTGATTCAATAACATGACAACACCTCCCTTGCATGCTCCTCCAGCAAGAAAGATGCCATAAAAATATGCCCAGAGGAAAGACTAATTAATGGATTCAACAGTTATGTTACGAGATTAAAAAATAAAATATTATAACAATAAAATTAAAAATAATTTATCATATATCTATATATATAATAATAATAATAAATTGTGTTTATAACATTTTCATAAATAATTCAAAAGTTAAAAATATTGAATTTTATGGGCATAGACACAGGAGGATTTCTTTATGAGCCAAGGGGAAATATTGAATTATCATATTCTTGAGGCTTGAATTAGATGTAAAAAATCAAGCTAAAAAAATTTCCCTTTACCTAGGTTTTAAGTCGACCTCCCCTCTTAACCTCCCTAAGCATATCATTATTGGCGACTCTGAGAAAATTATAAGACATCTACAATTAGGCTCAGCTCCTTTAGATGCTACATTATCCTCAAATTTTCAATGTATCTTCTCTTTAGTCCATGTATTCCCTATTGTCTTGTCTTATCACATCCTTTCCATTAACAACTCCTAAGTAGAATATCAAGCCTCATTTTCAACGTAGGGAAAAATGGGGGACCTCAAGGTCAACATTCATGGTCCCACCTTCGATATTCCTTGAGGTATCCACCAATTCATGACTTGTTTCATCATAGTGTAATGGCATCGTACCCATAAGGTGTAGACTAGTTTGTTTGAGTAAGGTTTAGTCCCACCAGGTCTCAAGTTTAAACCTCATGGGGAGGGTTTGAGGATGGAAGCCACTTTTGGTGGAATTAAACTATCCCAAGGGGCGTCCAAGCTCTACCAAGTGTTGCACAATCTTGGTGATAACATCCCGCTAGTGGGTTGATCAGGTGCTCAAAATTATGCTCAAAAATGAAAGTTTTATGATTGGTGTGGAACTTGAACGACCACATATATCTCGTCGTTCTAAATCCGGTGCAACTCGTTTCGCCAAAAATCGATACCGTATGCTCCTAGAAACGTGTTTTTTCCACTTTGTCAAACACACAATTTTTTTTTTAAAATTGCTGGACAACCCAGTCAACAGTTTGTATAGCTAACTCGGCATGCCTACGTGGCAAGGTGACTGTAAACCTGACTTGGTCAAGAGGTTCTTCATGTTCAAATGTTTTGGTTCCAAGTGGCATGATTTCACTGGTTATTGGTGGCTTATTTTAATTGGTGGATTCGTGGCCAACCATAGGTTGCCACATGGCCCAGCTAGGGGCCACCACATGGAAGCCTGAGCACCACCAAAATTTTGGGTTCAAGTCCAAGGAGCAACGGGGGTCGAACCCATGACCACCGAATAACAAATGCCAAGCCTTATCGTCGCACCCCGCACCATGAGTCTTAATATACAATGTATTGACTATGGTTTTGTTTTCAATTTGTTGGTGTGTTGGGGGGAGGGGGTCGAGGTCTAGCCCCAGCCCTGGTCACCATGCTGAGGGCGGGGACCATGGGCGGGAGGCTAGCCCCACATCCCCCTTATGACTATAACCATTAACATATAATGTCAAAGGTAATGTGACCATGCTGAGACCACGCTAGAGCCGGAACTGTGGAGCCCTAGCCACTAATGTAAACTAGCAGCACTAACCACTAATGACATTGCTACTTGTGCCCACAATGATGTCAAGTTTGGAGGTTAGCCCTAACGGCTAGAAATTTTATATTAAAAAAAATTATTGAACCATATTGGATATGGTTGAAAATATGATTTTTAGGCATTAGAGGGAAAATTAATGTTCCCACAATTTCGCCCTATTTTTGGTGAAATTGGCTCTCCAATAGCACTTTTTGGGGAAACAATGTGGGTTCGGTGTCAGATTTTGGGGAAAATGTGGAACAAATAGTGGAGCAACTAGGGGAAGTCATAAATTCTTCATTTTTTGGACAAATTCGAAGCATAAAGAGGCTACACAGGCATTTTTGGGCATTCTGGAGCTGATGGAACATGTTTCAGATTTGTTTGACCATTGTAAACACATGTAATTGCACTTTTGAGCCTATTAGAAGAGGGCTAAGCCATTGGAAGCTGGACCAAGGAGACGTACACCAGGCGGGGTGAACTCCTTCATCATATTGTATTGTGTGAATGTTTATGGTGATGTCCATGTCTATTAGATGTTGTTGTTCAGTGTTTTTTTTATGTTAATTTTCACATTAATTTCACAAAAAAACACATAAAAACTCATAGTAAACTTGCAATTAACCTCTCAATCCTCAAGTACTTTATTTCTATTTTGAATTGGATCTTAGCACAAAAAAACTGATATTCCCATTCAGATCAAGTTGGTATCAGAGCACTAGGTTTACTTGTGCAAGGAGGATTTAATTTTTTTTGCAAGTGTTTAAATTCTTACAAGGTTGAATCTCAGGAGAGGAGAAGGCAAGTGTGTCAGTGCAGGTTCTCTAGTTGGAGTAAGGAGAAGGAGGGCACAATTGCCACAATTTCCACCACAAGATTCAACTCCAGTTGTAGTAGAAGCTTTAGTAAGCATGTCTCATGAAGGAGGAATTAATAACATATCAGAGAATGATAAGGCTTTTAGGAAGGATTTCTTTGACATGACAGAGATCGTGAAGGTCCTCTATGAAGAGAGGAAAACAAGGTTGCATGGTAAAAGCTCCAGGACTCTAAGAGGAGAGGGTTCTCTAGGAGGAGGAGGTAATGGAAATGGTGATAATCCACCATATACTCCACCATCATCCTCACATCCATCTTCACCTTCATCTTCATCCTCTTCAACTACTACAACCCTTACGCATACTCATCAACCTACCTCAAAAGGAATTGGTAAACAACCCTTGTTAAAATTGTTAGCCACCTATAAAATTTTGGCAAAGCAAAAAGGTGGCTAAATATGTTTCTGAGCCTTCAAGAGAAAAATTTCCTTTTTAAATTTCTCATTCTTGAAGCCTCCATGTGTCTTCTATCCTTTAAAGAATCTTCACTGCTACTTCCATTAAAGAGCCCTACTGATTGGTTAAAAAAACTTCTTTTAAAAGGCCTCCATTTTCTCATTTCACTCCCACAAAATCCCCCATGTTTCGTCCTCATTCCCTTCATAAAATCCCTCAAAATTCCTTCATTTTACTTTCTAACCCTCTCATAACCCTTTTTAAACCTTATATCTCCCTTTATCTAGTTTAAAAATCCTTTCTTTCATCTACCGGAACCCCTCTTTTTGGCTTAAAAACACTATTTCTGGCATAAAAATCCATTTTCCTCACTATAAGGTTCCTAAGCCCCTGAGGACTTAATTCCTTTGGCCCCTTTCCTCATGTAACCTACAGCCATGCAATCAGGCGCTAAATTCCTAAAACCCATCTTCAAACCCCATCATAACCCTTTTTCCTTTGTTATTTCATTACCCTGATGTTTCAGTTTTAAATTAATTTGGATCGTCCATCTGTATGGATCAACGGCCATCGGGTTATTCATTCTCTGCCCATAACTCTTTGCCATTGCCCCTCCTATTGAGTCTCGACCGTCGATCTACTCCTATATCCGACAGACAGTGCTCCGTCGCATCGCGCAAATCTCAAGTTCCATCCCCTTTTCTCCTCCGATTTGCGGTCTCCGATTCAAATCTAACCGTCCATTCTACAGATCCAACGATCGGAGTTAAACCCGGTGACCAAATAATCCCATCCACTACACGACAAAGCCCCTGACATCACCGTGGACCCCGCCACCCCTCTCACCCCACAATTTTCCCCATCGCAATCTTTTTGCACCGTCGGATCTGGGCCCTCCGATCCGACGGCTAATACCGCATTTCGCAAAAGTTTTCCGCCTGCAGTTTAATCCCAAAAAAATTTGCGAAACAAGCAGTATTCAAAAGGACACGCATCAAGAGATGTATCGTATCACATTTTTTTGCGCAATACCGTTTACGCCCTTTTTATTTTGCGAAAACCACCAATGGCTTTCCGCCTCACCAATTTTCTCCTCCACAATGTCTTTTCAGTTTTAAATCCCCGCCGTCGAGATCCGAAGATCGAACGGCTCTGACTTAATCTCGCCACTGTTTCAATTCTTACCCAACTTTCTTCCAAATGACTCAATCGAACAATCTCAACTGTTGATTAATCTAAATCAACGGTTCCGATTTAATCTCGCTCCCAAACCACCCAAAGCAATTCTAAACCTATTTTCACCAGATTTTCTTAACTTCTATTTGTTTTTTGCAGGTTATAAAGGTTTTTCCCAAAGTTTTAAAATATTGCACGAAGGCAAATAATGACGATTCCTAACCTTCGGTACATGAAGGGATCCAAGGTGTTCTTAATTAAAACAATAACTCCACCTGCGCAAACCTTTTGTGTGCCTGCAAAACAACAAAAAATAGAGAACATCAATTAAATTAAGAAGATCAGAGCGAAATGAGAATTAAAGATTTTAAAGCAAATTTTAAAGGGATTAAGGCACAAACTCAGGAATCAAAGGCCTAATCCACAGATGAAGACAGTGTTAAATGATGAAGACCCAAAGAGAAGCAGATGAAGGTTTAATGAAGCCTAAAACATACAATCAAGCCATATCATAGATTTAATACCAGCAGAGTATTCTTTCTCCAAGAAGGACTAACTACATGACTTCCTCCATCTTCCATCGAGCACCAGAACAATTATTTCACTGACAGAGGTTTTTAAAAACTGTCAGGACAACAGTTATGGAAGCATGGAAGACATGCAGACATTCTATCACCTTACTTATCTCAGAAGGAAAAACAGAGTACTACAGCCAGAAGAGTACTTCAAAGAACATATCTGAAGTTATGGTCAATCTGACAAAGACTTCCAAACCAGCCTAAAGGGTACCAAACAAGTTAATGCAAAGCCATTATGCAGAGTGGGCATTCGAATTCTTCCTCCCCTCTATCTTAATGGATTATTCAAGTTCATATCTACTACTCCACCTCCTCATACACCTATAAGTATTCACTGAAAATTTGTTGTTGGTTGTGGGGATTTTATCGACTGTTTGAACTGTTATTGGAGGGAATTAGTTGAGTAGTTTGTAATATAGAAGGTTGGGAAGAGAATTTTTGATTGTAAAGAGCCACTGGACTCAAAGTATGTGACTGGTTTTACACATCAATTAAACAAGCAGATTCAAAGGATCCTGGTCTATATTATTGGTGATGTTTCCTTACTGTAATTGTCTCCTTTCATGTTTTATCATACTGTCCATTATTCTCTAATAAAGAACAACAAGAATAGATTAGGATATACTGCTAGAATTACCCTAAATCTCACTGTAAATCTTTATCTTTATGTTTTCTGCTATTAAGTGTATCTAAGAACAAATTCAACATAATTTAACCAGTATAGAAGTTGGCTTGTCCATGCTTATTGATGTGTTAATTTAGAGTTTGATTCTTGGATTCTCTTGTTTGGTTTCAGCTAAAAGAATTAGGAAATAGGGAGATTAGAGCTAGCCCTGTCTCACTAGGTTCCTTTTCCAACAGTTAGCCTCTCTAAGATCCCTGTGAGTTAGTGTCAAAAGCAGTGAAGGTTAAAAGTCTTTCTCTAATCTTAGGCCTTACTCTGTGTTCAATCTTAAATTTTTTCTACCTTCTGAAAGTGGTTATGAGGACTGTTGGATTGTCTTCCTTAAGCAGGTTAAGTTAAAAGTCTTTCCTTGATCTTAAGCTACCCTTTGTGTCTTTACTGAGAGTTTCCTTTGAAGTATGTCAAAAGCAAGATAGGTTAAAAGTCCTTACCTGATCTTAGGCTGCACTTTGGTTTCTTTCTTTCACCCATTCTTAATGTTCCATCTCACCAATCTATATAAAAATATCCTTTAGTATAGATGACTTGCCCTATGGAAACCCTTGGATCGTTTTTATGCAAGTAATCCCCTTTCATGACTCCATAGCCCAATGGATTGACACTTCTCTTGACCTATCTTCCCATGATGAAACATCCTTCTATTCAGTTCCTTATTTACTTCCATAACCTTCTCAGTTAATGATCTCCAACCAAACAAACAAAATCAAAAACCCTTGTGCTTCATCGCTAGCCTAATACCTCAATTTGAGCCTTAAAGATATATCATTCTTTACATTAATAGAGAGATCCCTCTCTAGATCCAGGAGGGCTAGATCCTAGGATCCCAAAGTGGTTTGATGTTGTCCTGTCTTTTGGTCTTGCAAATCTGGCCAAAACACAGGAACCACAACATAATGGAGACTCCGTTGGGGAATTCTGAGTGATTTTCATCTTAGATATCCTTAAGACCTTAGAAGACCCAAAAATCTCTGGTTAGATTGGTATTTAATTGTTGATGGTGGATAGCAGCCTGCTTCAAACATTCAAATTCATCCACCTGGCGACTCCACAATCCATAACTCTCAAAAGACCAAATGACTCCACTAGTAGAAGACCCTGAACTGGTTGAGAAGATACAGTGACCTCTTTTTACAAACATGGACCCAAGTATGGATAGAGAAGCAAAGCTAAATGCTTTATTGGATAGAGTGACAAGACTAATGAACATACTTGGTGAAAAAATAGTGAAGAGGTATGAGGCTAGTCTAAATGTTGATTATCTAGAGCAGCCCATGGTTTTTCCAGAACAAGATCAAACTCATGACCTAGACAATGATAAATACATGTATTATGCTCAAGAATCTATAGAAGATGAAGAGGAAGGTTGTCCATAAATGCCAGATTGCCTACCTATATCTTGTACTATGATGATAAGAGAATTTCATGACCAAATGGAAAAAGCTAATAGGGAACGCTACTTTGAGGAAACAAGTAACCACTTAGAAAACACAGAATTTGATGTGGAAGGAGAACCAACACATATAGGAACTTCCCCTTTATATTATAACTCATCTTAGATTACACAAGAAGAGTGGCATCCTGATCAAATAGAAGAAAAAAATCATAAGCCTTGTATTCTAACTAAGTATCATCATGATCATGAGGAGTTGTTTGAAACAGAAAGAGATCAAGAAACATCAGAAAATCCTCAAGGTTTCCCTACAAGCATAAGAGAAGATCCCCCAGAAGAGGTTCAAGAAGACATCCAGCCTCCAAATCAGTTAATACAAGAAACGGAGAGTTGCTGCACTTCTGCTCAAAGAAACACAAGAACATATTCCCCTTTGACAGAAGAAGAAATAGATCAGATCATCAATAGACAACCTGCCTCTGATATCTTTTATAGAGAAAACACTCTTGCCCATTCATCTACTGAGTTTTGTTGTACATATTCAGAAAGCTCCTCTGTAAATCAGAATGAAGAAAGATCTGTTGATACTCCAGTATGTTTGATTGGTAGCATTACTTACTTCAATGATTTTCCTATTTTTGATCTATCTGATGATGATGTTCTCCAAACAGAAGATGATCTTGCAGGACCATCATTAGTAGACTTGTGGGAGGAAGATCAATTCCCTCAACTCCAAGAAAGTAATGATCCAAGTCAGGCTATTTATGATACTGATGAGGAAAGTTATGAAAGTCTAGTAGCAGATCAAGATTCATTGGATCTTCACTCTGCTTTACCTCAGATCATCAATAATAGTTTTCATGTGATTGGATATCAACAGCCTTTCATCTCAAAATATGAGGAGGAATACAATGAAGAAGTTCTTGAGCTAGATGAAATTGAAGAAACTTCTCCTGAAAGGGTTGAGGTAATCAAAGAAACCCTTGCTCAAGAATATGTTAGTCTTTTCACAGAGCTCAGCCCAGTAGATCAGAAGATCTCAGAGCTACAACAGGAAAACACTGCCAAATATGATGAGTCCTCCAGTTCAGATGATGATGAATATGAGGAAGAGTTTCTTTCTCAAGAGAATATTTTCCTTGATCCAGTGGAAGAGGAAGCAATCGTGGTTAAATACTATTTGTCAAATACTCACAGCTAGGTATCATTTCAAGATCCATATGCTCATTTCTTGCAGACAATTAGAGAAGGATCAAAGGTCATCAAGAGCAGCTTGTTGCAGACAACAAGAAACATTTTAGAAGATGTTGTTAAGAAACAAAGAGAATGGGAGTGGCCTTGCCTATCTAGCATGCTCAAAGAGATGAGCAAAGACCATTCATGGGATCATTTGATTGACTAGATGTATTGGAAAAGAGAGTTTGTCAGCTAGACATGTAAATATTTCAATTTAGAGTAGGGTAGGTAGGAAATCTAAATAAAGCTCAGCCTGTGAGAATTTAGTTAGTTGTTTTTAATTTCTGAAAAGTTTAGTCCATGAGAATTTTGTCTTTATGCCATGGACCCACAGCAAATCAGACAGTCTAATCCTGGTTTGGCTGTGTTTCAATTTCTGTTTTAGAATAGAGAGAATGAAAATCTGTCAGACAGTTTAATCCTGGAAGATATTAGTTTAGGTATAGAAGCTATGAGTCCAACTGTTTAATCTGGTCTCATTGAGAAATAAGGGTAGAACTATATTAGTTTTTTCTTTCAATAAAAAAAAAATGATGATGTAAAAGGTCTGCAGGTCTAAATGCACCTTGAAGAAAAAATGTTAGGATAGTAGGATGGGTAGGTAGTTGTTTGGGAAAGTGTTTTCTTCCAATATAATGATTTTCACTCATGTAGCAGCTGATCAAAGAAAAAAAAAAAGGATGGTCAAGTACCAAGCATCTAGCCTACTTCCAAAGATTATTTTCTGAGATTCTTGACACCTTCAAGAAGATGCCAACCCCATGTGGAGCCACTATTAGCCACCTATAAAAATTTTGCAAAGCAAACAGGTGGCTAAATATGTTTCTGAGCCTTCAAGAGAAACATTTCCTTTGTAAATCTCTCATTCTTGAAGCCTCCATGTGTCTTCTATCTTTTAAAGAATCTTCACTGCTGCTTCCATTAAAGAGCCCTAATTGGTAAAAAAAATTGCTTTTAAAAGGCCTCCATTTTCTCATTTCACTCCCACAAAATCCCCCATGTTTCATCCTCATTCCCTTCATAAAATCCCTCAAAATGCCTTCATTTAACTTTCTAACCCTCTCATAACCCTTTTCAAACCTTATATCTCCCTTTATCTAGTTTAAAAATCCTTTCTTTCATCTACCGGAACACCTCTTTTTGGCTTAAAAACACTATTTCTGGCATAAAAATCCATTTTCCACACTATAAGGTTCCTAAGCCCCTGAGGGCTTAATTCCTTTGGCCCCTTTCCTCATGTGACCTACAACCCCGCAATCGGGCACTAAAGTCCTAAGATCCATCTCCAAACCCCATCATAACCCTTTTTCCTTTGTTATTTCATTACCCCGACGTTTCAGTTTTAAATTAATATGGACCGTCGATCTGTATGGATCAACGACCATCGGGTTATTCATTCTTCGCCCATAACTCTTCGCCATTGCCTCTCCGATTGAATCTCGACCGTCGATCTACTCCTAGATCCGACGGACAGCGCTTCGTCGCATCGCGCAAATCTCAAGTTCCATCCTCTTTTCTCCTCTGATTTTTGGTCGCCGATTCAAATCTAACCGTCCACTCTACAGATCCAACGATCGGAGTTAAAACCGATGACCAAATAATCCCATCCGCTACACGACAAAGCCCCTAACGTCACCCTATACCTTTCCACCCCTCTCACCCCACAAATTTCCCCATCGCAATATTTCCGCACTGTTGGATCTGGGCCCTCCGATCCGACGACTGATATCGCATTTCGCAAAAGTTTTCCGCCTGCAGTTTAATCCCCAAAAAAATTGTGAAACAGGCGGTATTCAAAAGGACAAGCGTCAAGAGATGTATTGTATCACATTTTTTTGTAAAATACCATTTACCCCCTTTTTATTTTGCGAAAACCACCAATGGTTTTCCGCCTCACCACTTTTCTCCTCTGCAATGTCTTTTCGGTTTTAAATCCCCACCGTCGATCTCCGAAGATCGAACGGCTCTGACTTAATCTCGCCACCATTTCACTTCTTACCCAACCTTCTTCCAAATGACTCGATTGAAAAATATTGATCATTGATTAATCTAAATCAACGGTTCCAATTTAACCTCGCTCCCAAACTGCCCAAAGCAGTTCTAAACCTATTTTCACCGGATTTTCTTAACTTTTGTTTGTTTTTTGCAAGTTATAAAGGTTTTTCCCAGAGTTTTAAAAGATTTCACGAAGGCCGGGAATGAAGATTCCTAACCTTCGGTACACTAAGGGATCCAAGGATTTATTCATTAAAACAATACCTCCACCTACGCAAACCTTTTGTGCGTCTGCAAAACAGCAAAAAACAAAGAACATCAATTAAATTAAGAAGATCAGAGCGAAATGAAAACAAAATATTTTAAAGCAGAGTTTAAAGGGATTAAGGCACAAACTCATGAATCAAAGGCCTAATCCATAGATGAAGACAATGGTAAAGGATGAAGACCCAAAGAGATGCAGATCAAGGCTTAATGAAGCCTAAAACATACAATCAAGCCATATAAGAGATTTAATACCATCAGAGTATTCTTTCTCCAAGAAGGACTAACTACATGACTTCCTCCATCTTCCATCGAGCACCAGAACAATTATTTCACTGAAAAAGGCTTTTAAAAACTATCAGGACAGTAGTTATGGAAGCATGGAAGACTTGCAGACCTTCTATCACCTTACTTATCTCAGAAGGAAAAACAGAGTACTACAGCCAGAAGAGTACTTCAAAGAACATATCTGAAGTTATGGTCAATATGACAAAGACTTCTAGACCAGCCTAAAGGGTACCAAACAAGTTAATGCAAAGCCATTATGTAGAGTGGGCATTTGAATTCTTCCTCCCCTCTATCTTAATGGATCATTCAAGTTCATATCTACTACTCCACCTCCTCATACACCTATAAGTATTCACTAAAATTTTTTTGTTGGTTGTGGGGATTTTATTGACTGTTTGAACTGTTATTGGAGGGAAGTAGTTGAGTAGTTTGTAATATAGTAGGCTGGGAAGAGAAGTTTGGTTTGTAAAGAGCCACTGGACTCAAAGTATGTGACTGGTTTTGCACATCAATTAAACAAGCATATTCACAGGATCCTGGTCTATATTATTGGTGATGTTTCCTTTCTGTAATTGTCTCCTTTCATGTTTTATCATACTGTCCATTATTCTCTGATAAAGAAAAACAAGCATAGATTAGGATATACTGCTAGAAGTACCCTAAATCTCACTATAAATCTTTATCTTTATGTTTTCTGCTATTAAGTGTATCTAAGAACAAATTCAACATAATTTAACCAGTATAGAAGTTGGCTTGTCCATGCTTACTGATGTGTTAATTTAGAGTTTGATTCTTGGATGTTCTTTTTTGGTTTCAGATGAAAGAATTAGGAAATAGGGAGATTAGAGCTATCCCTATCTCAGTAGGTTCCTTTTCCAACAGTTAGCCTCTCTAAGATCCCTGTGAGTTAGTGTCAAAAGCAGTGAGCGTTAAATTTCTTTCTCTGATCTTAGGCCTTACTCTATGTTCAATCTTAAATGTTTTCTACCTTTTGAAAGTGGTTATGAGGACTGTTGGATTGTCTTCCTTAAGAGTATGCTGAAAGCAGGTTAATTTAAAAGTCTTTCCTTGATCTTAAGCTACCTTTTGTGTCTTTACTGATAGTTTCCTTTGAAGTATTTAAAAAGCAAGATAGGTTAAAATTCCTTACCTGATCTTAGGCTGCACTTTGGTTTCTTTCTTTCACCCATTCTTAATGTTCCATCTCACCAAGCCTAGATGAGGTTTATGTGCAAGCCACCCACCTTGAGGCAAGATGGAAAAATATTCCAGAAGAGGGTAAAAAGAAGATATTTAAGGGTGGAGAGAAAGGAAAGGGAAAGAAAAATGCATCCGTTAAAAAGGAAGGATAGAAAATGACATGCAAACATTTTTCCAAAGAGGGTCATAATGAAGACCATCGTTGGAAGCTTCATCCAGAGATGAGGCCCAAGAAATTCAACAACAAGGAAAAACAAACTGCAACCACTCAACAGGATTTGGGATTTGACTTGAATGATGAAACTAAAATTACAGCCGTGGTTATGAAAGGAAAATAATACATTTCTAGCACTAGTTCATCAAATTGTCACACTAGTACTCCAAATTAAGAAACAAGAATTGAATTATTTCATGTGAAGGTCATTTCAAAACATACAAAAATCGACACACTATTTGATAGTGCGTCTCAAGCCAATTTGATATCTAAATACTTAGTCAAGAAACTTAATCTTAAAACCATTCCTCATCACAAACCATATCCATTGGGTTGGATATGCAAGAACACAAATTTGCAGGTTACAAGAAAGTGTATTCTTCGGTTTACAATCACATCAAACTTCATTTATGAAGTTGAATTAGACATTGTATCTCTTGATATTTCAGGAATTGTTTTGGGTAGTCCCTACATATATGATAGAAAATATTTCTTCTATTTCCATGAAAATAAGTACCAATTGTTCAAAAATGGTGTGGAGTATATTGTGAGAGCTCATTGCAAGAAACTTAATCTTTCAATAGTTAATGTAGGGAAATGAAAATAATAGTGAATTCAAGAAAGAATTTTGTGCTTCTTATGATTAAACCAAAGAATGATGTGGATTTCTGATTTGATTGAAGTGTTTAATCAAAATGATGAGATGTTTCAAGAGCCAAAGGGGTTACCTCCCAAGAGGGGATTCCATCATGAGATATAGTTGTAACAATATTGTCCTCTTCCTCACATTGGCATGTATAGGATGTTGGTGATGGAGAGTGCTAAAATCAAAAATAAAATCCAAGAGTTGTTGGACAAAAGTATCATCTGACCAAGTACTTCACCATGCGGGTCACCTATTATGTTGGTGCCAAAGAATGATGGAACATGGCACATGTGCGTAGATTTCTATGCATTGAACAAAATTACGGTAAAGAACCGTTATCCACTTCCTAGAATAGATGATTTAATTGATCAATTGAAAGATGCAAAGAATTTTACTAATTTGGACTTAAGGAGTAGCTACCATCAAATTAGAATTGTTGAAGGTGACATTTGGAAGACGACATTCAAAACAAAGCAAGGTATGTTTTAATGGCTTGTTATGCCTTTGGGTTTACGTAATGCTCCTACTACCTTCATGCGTGTGATGAATGATGTTTTAAGACCATTCCTTGATGATTTTTTCATCGTCTACTTAGATGATATCTTAATTTTCAGTAAATCACTTGATGAACATGTCATGCATGTAAGAAGAGTACTTGATGTCTTAAGGAAAGAACAATTGTTTTTGAAGATGTCAAAATGTGAGTTTGGCAAAACGTCTTTGGTGTACTTGGGGCATATTGTTGGAGGAGGTGAGTTGAGGATAGACCCCTCTAAGGTTGAGGTCATTGTGAATTTCCAACACCCAAGACAGTCATTGAGGTAAGAAGTGTTTTGGGAGCAGCCCAATATTGGAAGAATTTTACTACTAACTTCTCTTTTATCGCAAATCCTTTGCATGCATTGACTAGTGTGAAAAAGGTCTTCCAGTGGGGAGGAAAACAACAAAAATAATTTGATGCTTTGACATAGAAGATCAGTTCAGCCCCAGTACTTGCATTACCAGACTTGAGGTAGCCCTTTGAGATTCAAACTGATGCAAGCGACTATGCCATGGGTGTAGTCATTCTACAACATGGTAAGCCAATTTCACTTCATTCAGAAAATTTGAATGGTGCAGTGCTTAACTTTCCTACATATGACAAGGATCATTATGTGATAGTTCAAAGAGTGAAATAATGGAAACACTACTTGATGGGAAAGGAAACCATCATACACACCAACCACCAACCATTTGAATACTTGCAATCACAAACTAAGTTGAGGCAGTCAAGGCACTTTCGATGGATGGGTTTCTCACAACAATTCCACTTAGTCATCAATTATAAGAAAGGTATTTACAACAAGGTTTATGATATGCATTCTGGGCCTATTATTAGTGCATCTACTTTACTCACGCATGATTTTGTTTTTCATGAAAGTTATGTTGAGAAATACGCATGTGATAGCGGCTTTCAAGATGTTTATGCAAGCTTGAGTCAAGGCAACCAAGTAGAGGAATTGGATTACCATGTACATAATAACTTGTTGTATCATTTGGGAAAGATTTGTATTCCACAGCAGGGGAGAGTGAATGTTGTAAGGGAAGCACACACTTCTCTAATTGTTGGACATTTCAGAGTAAGAAAAATAGTGGCACATCTTTAGAGGTATTGTTATTGGCCACATATTCTTGAAAGTGTGTCACGTTTCATTAAAGGTTTTTCATTATGTGCAGTCAGTAAGCCTAGAAATAGGAAGTTAGGATTGTACACACTACTTCATGTACCTTCACATCCATGGGAGAGTGTTTCTATGTATTTTGTAGGAGGACTTCCTTTGTCAAAAAGAGGTCATGATTATTTGTATGTAGTTGTGGATAGGTTTATCAAGATGTGTATATTAATGCCATGTAAAAATAAAATCACAGCTAAACAAACAGCTCACATCCATTCTTAGTGATAGATATTCTTGATTTGTTGGGAATTTTTGGTAAAGTTTTTGTGACTTGATGGACACCAAGCTGAAGAAGAGTACAACATTTCATCCGCAAACAGATGGTCAAACTGAGGTGGTCAATCGAACAATCATACATCTTCTTCGAGGATACTGCAGCAAGAATCCTAAGTTGTGGGATGAAAACTTGCACTACATTCAGCATTCTTACAACCGTGAAAAACACTCCTCTACACAAACATCACCATTTGAGGCATTTCTTGGATACTTGCCTAGATCACCATTGGATTTCATTTTTTGGAAGGATTTTTCTATTCATGGTCATAGCGACATAAACAAAGCCAAGAAGTAAATAGAACAAATCCAATTGATACTGTTATCACTCAGGTTTTCCTAGAAGTTGTGTAAGAGGAAAGTATACCCGAGGTAACCACAAACCAACCTTCAGATGCAGAATCTAGCCAATCTGCATCCAGAGAGGGCTCTCTCTTTATGATTTATCTTTATTCTTAGAAGGTTTTAGGCTAGTTATAGATCCAAGAGTTTATTTGAAAATGGTGGAATCCGCAAACTAGGGGCAAGGTTGAAGATTTTCAGTCCATTGGGCTATGGAGTCAAAGGATGGCTTTACTGGATTTCTATTCTACACACAAGATGGCTTTGCAGGGCAAGATAGCCAGACAGAGAACAATCCTTAAAATTTAAAGTGGATAGGATGATTTTGAAGGGATGAAAGGCAGCTAAGAATCTTTCACCATGTTCAAAAGAAAGAAATGAGATGACTACAAACAAAGAGCAATGAAGAATTCTTTGCTATAGTAATCAAAAATGTTTAAATTAGCAAAGCAAGAGCATTTAAGAATTCATGCTTATAACTAATTCAGAGGAAAACATTAAGAACAATCACATCTGAAATCAGAGTACAATTAAGTAAATTCTGATTCAATCCTTTATGTAAATTATTCAAAAATGGACATAATGATATTATAAACTGATAAAAAACTTAAGACAAAGGGTAGAAAGACTTATTGAACTGCAGTCCAACACATGAATCCTGCAAAAAGTCCTGAGCTTCAAATCGTCATCCAGTAAGCCACGAATAAATTTCTCCAAAATGCTTTTATTCCGAAAATCTCAATGTTACAACAAAGTAATAGAATCCACCCTCAATACTCACTCTGAGGGTTTATTTATACAAGAAATACTTGAAAAAATCTCACACTAACCTAGCCAATAATCTAGGGTGACTAAGGAGTAATTTACAAATAAACAGGAGACAAATGGTCTCGTGGATAGAATAATAAGTAACTGCTGATGTGTTGTTTCCTCATTTTGCTGATGTACTGGAGGTAAGTGCTGAAATAGGGCTCGGTGCTGTCCCTTGGAGTAATTTCTTTGCTTGTTTGATACTCTTTGTCTTTACGGATACTCTTTAACCTGTTCAACTGATACTCTTTCATCTGTGCTCATTTTTATCTTTCACATAATAGTAAAAAAGATAAAATTATCATCCTGAAGATAATTTTCATAGAATTTCCAATAGGTCTTTCCACCATTGATCTTCTGGTATTATAGTCCTTTTAAGTTTTCTCAATGTCTCATCGGCCTCTGTGAGTTTGTAAAAAGTGGGCTCATCAGGGAACAAATAATTTATTTCATGTTCAAGATGAAATAAATTCTTCAACCTGTCATATAGATTTTTCCCTGTTGGCAACGTCGCTTCTAGCAAACTGATAGAACTAGCAGTTACGTTCTGAGCATGTATATTTATTTTCTTGACATAGTTTTCCAGTTCCATTATCTGGTCTTCTGTGAGCATAGGACTAGGTAACCCACTGTCCAACAAAACTTGAAATTTTTCTCTGAAAGCATTAATATCAGCCAAAATATCTGAACACTTCCTTTCTAAATTCTGCATAAAAGTTCTTTTGATGAAAACTCTTTTTATCATCAAAATAGTGCCGGTCCTGTCTTCAATTCCTAGTCTTGCAAGCTGTTGTTTTTTTCGGGTGTTCAAAAATTGAATAAGTTGATTGGCCTGCTCAGGTCTACCTCTTAGTTCATTTCTTGTTCTGTTTATTTCTTCCTGAGCTACTTTAATCAAGTCATTTTGTTTAAAAATTTCTTGAATAGAGGGCCAAATACTTTTTATTAACTCAATTATATTACCCCAAAGAATTTCATTTGTTTCCTTCAAAGGCTTTTCTAATGAAAGATCTTTTTCTAAAGCCTTAACTAATCTGTCCAATCTTTTAATTTCCCTGGCATTATCAGCAACTGTCTTCTTAGATGTATCATACTTCTGCTCCAAATATTTTAATTGTAACTTTGTGGTTTGAAGTTCTGTGGCTCTTAATTGTAAACTTTCCATTTGTTTTATCAACTCATCAGAACTTAAACCAGAAGTGTTTACCTGCACTGGCTCTGTTTGTTGCTTTGCTGTTGTAGTACCTGTAGTTATAGTAGCTTCTGTGGTGGATGTCTGCTTGATAGCTTCCTTTTCCTGTAAAGCTTGTTCCAATTCCTTCTCTGTTTCACTTAGTTTCTCAGTTACTTTTAAGAGCAACTCCATTACCTCTTCTTGTGAATTCCCCTTCAAAACTTCTTGGGTCTGGGGGTGCCTTGAGGCTGGAAATTTTAGCTTATTTCTCAGTGCAGCTATGTCACCATATTTCTTCTTTATTAGTGCCTCAATGCTTTTAATATCTTTGGGGTTGTGACCCAAGCTGATGATTATGTCTTCCAAATACTTTATTCAGTTATCTTTGGCCTGAGAAGAGGCCTTTTCAATTTGCAATTGGGCGCTTGTGTTATTTAAAGAATCTTGCAGCGTTAGGGCTACCATAGCTTTATTAGTAAGAGTGGAATACACCATTTCTCCAGTTTGTTTATGCAGCTCTATCTGGTCCAAAGGATGAATATCCTTTGCCAGGACCTCAAAATTTGTTCTAATATAATCAGCTGCTGTCATGGGTTTTGGTACCTTTGACTTGAAGTGGCTCATCATCATTTTGCCTTGTGAAATGTCAAATGCTGACATTAACCTCTCCTGATTATGTGGAGCCATTTTCAAATATTGATCATATACCTTCATTCTTAATGGATCATTATTTGCCTTTATATTGATGAAGGTTCTTTTTATATCCCCTGTATCTGTTTTTGGTGGCCTAAAGGAGGATACTTCAGTACTCAATTGCTTGTGCAAAGCTTTTCCTTTCTGCTCTGTATGGGTCACACTAACAGAACCAGTTAATTGAATGTCTTCTCTTCCATTATCAAACACCTCATCTATGATTTCCACATCTGGAAGTGGATCTGGTTTATGTTTTTTGGCTTGATGTATTCCTGAGGACTCTTTAGAAGGAGTAGTGTCTGGAACCTGCCTTTTCTTTCCTATTTCCATGTTGGATGGAGTTTGTAATTCTGAAACTTCAGGATGTTTTACCTGAGTGGGAGAAACTTGTGTTTGATCAGGTGCTCTGGAAGTTTGAGGTTTCTCTACCATGACTAAAGTTTCAATGACCTGTATTTCAGGTTCCTTTCCTTTGCCTTTTGATTCTGCTGCCACTGGTGAACTGCCTTCCTGTAATGTCTGCTGTAGATTTGCTGCTGAAGAAGTGCCAATGTCAGGTACCTGCACTTGACCACAAGATTCTAGGTCATACTCCTTCTCAAAATCTTTCATCATTCTGTTCATTTTTTCTTCTTCACTTTCTTCTTCAACTAGTGTTTCTTCAACCCATTCATCTTGGTTGGCATATTGTTCTAGTTCAGGAATCTTGTGGTGTATGTAAGGGGATGATTTATTCTTTATTCTCTTTTCACAAATAAAACCAAATGGATCATAAGGAACCCAACGGAAAGTTCTTTGGAACTTGCAATGGCCTTGTAGTATATTTTCTGCTTCTTGCTCGGCCTCCCTAGAGTTGCAGATGAAAGGACCTAATTGACTTTTGATCCTTAGTTGGGCTTTCTTCTTCACACTACAAAAATGGATCACATCTGAATTATTCATTTGCTTGAAATATTCCAAGGCAAAAATTCTCATGGGCACATATCTTGGCAACTTGAATGGATGTAATTCACATCCATAGATTCTGATGACTGAATGGTTTTGATATAAATACCAATCTCCAACTTTATAAGTCCTTGAAAGTTGCAAGGTCTTCTTGATTTCATTACTGAGCCTTGGAGGAGGGATTCCCGTCAACAAAGTAGTTGCAGGATATACAAAAAGATCGATGAACTCAGTATAGGAATATGGAGATTTATAGGAAGAATGAATTATGGGAGACCAAAATATAACTGTCCTAGGGTTTCCCTTGGCATCAAGCTTTTTAACAGGGAAAGGGAACTTTTCTGATTTATAGAAGATAATGAGATGATAAATAACTGAGGAATATTTGAAAACATTCTCATCATCTAGCCTCATGAACTGATCATGGATCTTATTAGCTATGAAGGAGGCAAAGTCATATTTAACTTCAGGAGGTTGCCCAGGAGTAAAAATAGACAGCAAAACCAGTGTTATCTCATCAACATATTCACTGGTATTGAAACCCAAGACAAAAGATATCATATTTAGGATGAGCCTTCCCAACTTAGTGAAATAATAAAAACCATAGGGAGGAGGTCCCTTAGGTTGATGTTCAGGCAACATGAAATTCTGGCAAATGGATTCCAATTTTTCTGAGGTCAATTTAATAGACTTTTCAATCAATTCTTCCATAGACAAAGGTGCTAGTTCTTGTTCTGGTTCAAAATGTAGCATTGCATTGATATCCTGTGGAGTAATGGAGAAAAGAACACTCTGGTCAGGGGATATTACAGCTCTCTGAGTAGGATCATAGTTAGAATGGCAATAGTGGATGATTTCTGGGAAAGAAATGACTGAGGGAATGAGATATCTCGGGAGATTGGATTCCCACAACCCAATGAGATCTTGCCCCTTTGAGTACTCGTCTCTACAGCGACAATAACTCAGAAGGGGACTTTCATCAAAATGCAAATCTTTAATCTGAAAATCTTTATCTACTAAAGGCAAATATTCTAACTCTCTGTGGGGGGCATTCAGTGGAGTCACATTCAAGGCTGCCGGGGCTTCCATTTTGGTTCTTGTGGATTCAAAACGGAGGTTTCTGGTTTTCCTTCACAGGCCAGGCGCAATTTCAACTTAAATGAAGGAAATTAACTCAATTGCAGTTTCAGGGGAACATTTCACAGTTTTAAAACTTCAGGGAATGATCTCAGTGATAAGTTTTAATCACTAATTTAGTGGAAAACACAGAAAACATAATTTCTCTTGAAGTTCGAAGCGCTATAGGATAAATACTTGTTCTTGGAGGAAAGCTGGCTTTTAACAGGTATCAGGCGGTAGCAGGAGGATGCTTGAACACAGGTCTGGCGGAAATCTGGAGCGAAATCAAATTGAACAGTGGATTTCAGTGGAAATTTGAAATTCGTAGCAGAAAGCACAGTCGCGTTCAAATGGTGAAAATGACATAAAAACACGCGAATTTGTTATATTTCCAAAGTCAAAAAAAGGGGTTTTTAGTTTTTCGAGGAGTGACATCACTTTGGTACGGGGTGACGTGGTGCAGGGGGGCCGGGCGGTAAGCGGTTAGTCCCCGCACCGCTTATGGACAAAGGTGGTATTGAGCGCGGGGGGAGCGATTCCATTTGGCGATGGACGCGTGGCAGGTGAACTATTCCAATACCACCCTTCCCCCGCGCGTTAAAATGCTGACAAGGGATGGGTAGCGGAATTGATAGGGAGCGTTGATCTGTGGAAAGACGATCTAACGGTGGAAAGGACGGGGAGATAGTGGGGTGGTTATCACGCGGGCCTGGCATATTTAACGTTTAATTAATCATCCCGGGTGGCACATGATTGGCGGAAGAAAGGTTATTAATTAGTTCTGATAACTAATTAATCCCGTAATTATAATGAAAAAGGGGTCGCGGCGGGGTTTCGTTAGGTGGGATGCCAAGTGGATGAGCCACAGTGGCATGAGGATCTTTTCAAAGTTTTGGTTTAAAAAGTAAAACTTCGGGCTTTATCCTTTATTTGTGTTAAACATATAGAATTATATATTTAAATGTTGTTTTAATATTTATTACTATATGGTAATAAATAAACATTATTTAACTACCATAGGGGCGGGACTATGATATAAGGATATATTTAACCAAAGGGCGTATGAAGCGGGTTTTTAATGAATATTTGGGAAGTAAATACTTTGGTTAAAACATAATAGAAGGGTTTTTGGGATATTAATTTAAAAGGAATTATATACTTAGGATAAGGCATTTTCGCTAGGGATTTAGTAAATAGAATTAAATGTAAATATGACAAAGGGACAAGGGAACTCAAAAAACTTTGCACATCTAAGAAAGTGACAATTTCTGAAGTAAATTTCAATATCTCATCTTCCACACTTAAACTTAGAATAGTAAGTTATTTTGAGGGATTTTTTATGGAATTTTGCATAATTTTTCTAAGCAAAATGAGATTTTACTTAGGAAAAGGTTAAAGATGAATGATTATAATGATGAATTATCTCAATTACTTAGGTCTTTTTGATCATTAGGCCGAGGGTCCGGTCCCTCCAAAAGTCAAGGAAATGCCTTGAGCCCTTTTGATCCCCAAGTACCTTAGTACTTTGGGGGAAATTAGTAAAACTTTAAGGGGAAAGTGATGAGGGAAGTTAATGATTTTGACTTTGCTTGCTGTGATTTTCCAGTGTATTTCCTGCTTCAGTATTTGTGATGAAAGTAAAGGATCAAAACATGTAGCAGCATCATTCATCAGATAAAACTTTGCAACACCATCTACCTACTCTATCTACTACTACCATTTTCTCTTCTTTATTAGGGTGCATTTAGACTTGCAAACCCTTTTCAATCTTTTTCTTTTTACATGGAAAATCTATCTAAATCTACCCTTATTACATCCAAGGGCTCAGATTAAACTATTGAGCACCTTTTATTAGCTCTTCCTATCTACTTATATGCCAAGATTAAACTGTTTGGTCAGATATTTATTCTCTATTCTACAACATGAAATTGAAAAATGAACTAGCCAAGCTTAAACAGTTTGACTATTCATGAATTGTGGCATAAAATACAAGTTGCACACAATTTGTTTATTACATCAAAGTAAAAAGTAGTGGCATTTGGATTTGCACACTTTCTTTGGCCTATTTTTTGTTTGGGGTTCATTTCTTTTGCTTTTTGGCCATTTTTATTTTTCTTACCCTTTGATTTTTCTTTTTAGGGTATACCCTCTTTACATCTTTTAAAATTTTTGATTTTTTTGGTTTTTCAAGAATATGGAACACCTTTGCTCAAGAAAAAGGTTTGAACATATTCCATAGTTCAATCAAGACAATCATGAAAAATGATACCTATTGGTATAGGAGACTAACAGATACATCAAACAGTTCAAGATCAGCTTGAAAAGAGCCAAGGCACGACAAGCATCGTGTAGATCACAAGTGCCAAGTTGGTGACGAAGTTTGGCTTCACATTAGCAAAGAGAGGCTTCAAGGGGAAGGTAAAAAAATAAAACCAACTCGTTATGGTCCTTTCAGAATTTTGGAAAATATTGGTGAAAATGCCTTCAAGTTAGCTTTTCCTTCATACATGCAAATTTACTCTGGTGTTAATTGGTGAGCCCTAGTATTGCACCAAGAGTGCTGCAACTCCCAGGGGCTTCCCTACTTTACTTTATCAACCCGAGGTTCGTACAAACTCGGAGGTGACAATGTTATATACACAGTAGTTGCAATTTTTTCATTTCATCCTCTTCTACTTTACGAAAGGGTGCCATTTCTTAAACTATGATAAGAACTAGAAAGTAAATTACTAGAAGGAAATGACAGAAAGGAAAACTTAATTGCTAAAAATAAATGACAGGAATGAAACTAATTTAATTTGCAGAAAAGGAAATGACTGAAAAGAAACCAAACTATATTGCTGAAAAGAATGGCAGAAAGGAAACTATTTCTAAACCACACTTAACTTAGCCAAACAACTAAATGCACTCTACTTATCCTATGGTCTATCTACATGCTTCTACCCATGCAACTAAGCTATCCATGATTTAATTCTAATTAAAAAAGTGTTGATTTGCAGCTTGGAGGAAAGAAAAGGGATAAAGTGGCTAATGGAAGGTTTAACGCATGAAACAAGGCTTAGAAGTGGAAAGATAGTTTTAAACCTTATAAAACCTTATTACAGCGTAGAAAAGGGCTTTGGAGCAGAATTAATTGAAAAATGCGATGGAGGAAAAAGTTACGAAGTGTAAAGTGTGATGGGTTAACAGTTGCGACGAGAGAAATGGAAAATGCGAACAGGAAAGAGTTGTGATGTGCGAAATGTGTTGAGTGACGTGTCGGTGGGACCGACGGCGAAGTGTGATTTCAGTATTGTAATCGGCGTTTGGAAGCGGTAAGTCTAAAAGAAAAAAATGGAAATGTGCAAAGTGTGACTGCGATGGGTGACGTGGCGGTGGGACCGGTGGTGGAGCGCGATCGCAATATCGCAATCGGCAGATGGGAGCGATAAGTATTAACAGAAGGAACTAAACATTGCAATTTGCGAGGAGCGAAGTACAGTAGCAGGGATTTCGAGGAGGGAAGGCGGAGGTCAACTTTGATGGTTTTTCCAACATTTTTGTGTTAAAACGAGTAAGGTGATCGTAACCAATAGACACAAAGGAATAAGGTGGCTGAAGGGTTTAAGTGTTGTCAAGGAAAAAAGGTGGGTGCAGTAGTTAAAATAAGCGGAAAATAGGAGGGAATGGAGGCGTAACAACAAGGTTCAGAGGCGTAACACAGAGATGGGGAGAAATTGGAAGATGAATTAGAAAAGTGTAATGAACTTATCTGAACTTTTGATGCTTATTCTAGCAAACAAACTTGTGGATTTGTGCATGGAAAACAGAAAAGAATGTGTGATAAAAAAGTGAACAAAAAGCAGTTTTTGGGTCTCTGGGAAGGTTCCCCCTCCTCGAGCTCTATTGAAGGAGATAATAAGGGAGTCTTGATCCCACAGTTTTTTTGGTTTTTCTCCTCTATTCTATTACTCACGAGAAAATGAGAAATTGCAGCACATATTGAAAGAAAAAACTAAGCAGCAAAGAAACTATCAGAAGCAGATCTAACTAAATGGCATAAGCAAAACTAGCTAAATGACAGAAAGGAAAGAGTGAAAACAACAGAGAAGCTGAGGCACATGGATTGGCCCTTAACCCATGAGCCTCACTCTTTGAAACTTAAATCAGTAAAAGGAAATCAGTCTTCTCATTTCATAAAAAGAAGAACCTCATACATCTCTGAAAGTTTTATTACTGAGTAAAATAAAAAGGTCAATAGCTTGCAGCAATAGTTTTGAATGGAATCGACTCACTGGATAACTCTTCCTAGCTCTAGCTCTGCTCTATTTAATCTGCAGGGAAGCTACCAATAGCTCCCTGGAAAATAGTGATTGAGTCCACTTGACTCCCAGTAAACAAAGATTGAGTGCTCTCCTATTTGAGTTGCTTGGCTGCCTCTAGAACTCGAACTACTAAAGAGAATCTTTGGGGTGATTGATTCCACTTGAATCCAAATAAAAAGAGATTGGGTGAAATCCTCTTTGAGTTGCTTGGCTTCCTCTGGAACTCGATTTTCTATAGAGAATATTAGGGGTGATTGAGCCCACTTGACTCCAAGTAAACAAGAATTGAGTTGCTTGGTTTCCTCTGAGAGTTAAGGAGGTTGGACAACCCCCTTGAATCTCTCCAATATTTCTCAATAATTTACTAATATTGTGCTCATTTATTCTTCAATATTGATCTTCCACTGGTAGGGAGTGAGTCCCTAAATTATCTCCTTCTCCAAATCTGCATAATCTGCCAAATATTTTCACAATATTCTACAAAAATAACCAATATTAGGCACAAATATGAAATTACCTTTAAACCTTCCTAAGAAAATATTAAAGCATAAGAAAACATTATTAAATGTAGAAGGAGAGATTTAATATATATTTTCATGTGCATAGGGGAGGTAGATGAGTCTAAGAAAGGTTAGATGGGCCTTAATTTATGTCTAATTTAGAGGCCCATCATTAATGTTGATAACTTGAGGTTGTATGAGCCTCCATTGATTGAATATTAAGGAGAACATGTTCAGATTCCTTCTATTGAATACTTTTCTCTTGAATACCTTGATGAGCTTCAACAAGACACCATTCTTGGCAAAGAACAAGGACATCAAAAAGAGGGAGTGTAGACTACGTTCGTGTGGGGCTCAAAGGCACAAATCCTTCTAAGGAAAAATGGATCGAGATTGGAAAGGTGAGGGAACTATAACCTTATATGTTGAACAATTGAAAGTGATCTTTTAGGGTCCAAAAGCTTCCAGTGGGGAGGAGTGATTAGTTGCTCAAAATTATGCTCAAAATAAAAGTTCTCAGATCGGCATGGAACCTAAAGGACCACGTAGATCTCGTCGTTATGAATCTGATGCAACTCGTTTTGCGAAAAACCGACACTATATGCTCCCAGAAACATGTTCTATCCACTTTGTCAAATAGGAAATTTTCAAAAAAACAAATTGCAGGACAGCCCAACCAGTATTCCGTACATCTAACTGGGCATGCCTACATGGCAGGGTGACTTTACAGTTGACTTGTTCAAGGGGGTCTTCATGGTCGAATGTTTTGGTTCCAAGTGGCATGATTTCACTGGTTATTGGTGGAAGTTTTTAATTGGTGGATTGGTGGCCAACCAAAGGCTACCATGTGGCAGCGCAAGGGCCACCAAAATTTTCGGGTCAAGTTTGAGCAGCAGCAGGGGTCGAACTCGCAACCATTGAGCAACAAACACCAAGCCTTACAATCGCGCCCCATGCCATGAGTCTTAATATACAATGTATTTAATGTGGTTTTGTTTTCCATTTGTTGGTGCTTTGGGGGGAGGGGGTTGGGTTCTAGCCCAGCCCTGATCACCATGCCAGGGGTAGGGACCATGGGCAGGAGGCTATCCCCATGCCCCCCCCCCCCCACCCATAACCATAATCGTTAACATATAAAGTCAAAGGTAATGTGACCACGCCGAAGCTGAAACTGCAGAGCCCTAACCACTAGTGTAAACTGCCCGTGTTAACCACTGATGACACTGCCACATGTGCCCACAATGATATCAATTTTGGCGGCTAGCCCTAACCTTCGGTGTTTTTGTATTTAAAAAATATTATTGAGCCATATTGGATATGGTTGAAAATATAATTTTTAGGTGTTAGAGGGAAAATTAATGCCCCAACAATTTCACCCTGTTTTGGCGAAATTGGCGCTCTAATAGCGCTTTTTGGGGCAAAAATGTGGGTTCGGTGTCGGATTTTGGGGAAAATGTGGAACGAATAGTGGAACAACTAGGGGAAGTCATAACTTCTTCATTTTTTGGCCAAATTCAATGCAGAAAGAGGCTACACAGCCATTTTTGGGCATTCTGGAGCTGATGGAATAGTTTTCAGAGTTGTTTGAGCATTGTATGCACATGTAATCACACTTTTGAGCATAATAGAAGAGGGCCAAGCCATTGGAAGCTAGACCAAGGAGACATAGCGCAAGCGGGGTGAACTCCTTCATCATATTGTCTTTTATGATTGTTAATGATGATGTTCATGTATGTTAGATGATGTTGTTCAGTGTTTTGTTTATGTTAATTTTCTCATGAAATTCACATAAGAACACATAAAAACTCATATTAAACTTAAAATTAACCTCTCAATCCTTAGGCACTTTGTTTATATTCTGAATTGGATCTTAGCACAATAAAACTAATATTCCCATTCAAATCATGGGTATATATTTCTTCCATCCAATTGATAGGTTGACCCTAGCTTAGGCTAAGCCTAGTTACAAAAAAGAAATTCCATGGCATCATCCATTCTCATATAAAGCAACTACATGACACATCATCTCAAACTCAACATTATTCACACGACTGACACAACACTCTATGTCATTCAATTAGCTCATACAACCCCTCACACCCCTTATAAATATTCCCCTTGCTCACTTCAGCATAGCAGGGGAATAAATTTCATGCCATTGTGTTTAATCCTCTGTGCTTTCCATTATTTCCTCGATTGGCCTTCAATATTGATGAGATTGACCATAATGGGAAACCTTTTGCACTCCCTTCTTATATTTGTTCCAAATTTGGGCTTCCATCCATTCCATAGAACATGTTATCATAGATATAGAGCTCTCTATCTATAGGTATTGTCAACAATTTAACACTCAATCTCATAGAAAATAATGTAAAAAAGAGAAATTTGTGTAATTACACCCACCCAGAATGTAGCCACCACATCTCTTCTCAGAGATAAGCTACCATCGCCCGAGCTAGTTTATTTCCATTCTGCTTGTAAGCATCTTATAGTTCTTTAATATTAATGAAATGAAGATTTATTTCTGTTGTATCTGTTATGATATTCCGACACATAGGAAATAGTTAAGTATAACTTGTTCTAGTGTAGAGTTAGGTAAAGTGTGTTTATTTACTATGTACATTTGTAACTTATAATCTGACGGTCACGATATGTATTGATCTGACGGTTCACTCTCCTCGGTATTACTGACACTTGATCCGTGGCTTAGCACCTAATTGGTCCATTATCTCTATTTAAAGAGCATGGAGGACCATTTGTCCGGTAACCATTTATGAGAGAAGGTTATGTAAATTTTCCTTTTTATATTAATAAATTGCCTGAAGTGGTCGCATGACTCAAGCCGTGTATTGTTTCCCTCTTCAAGGGTTTTAACCAGGTCAAATACTGGTGTACTGATTTGTGATATGTTTGTGAGTTGTGACCTTTGGTGTTTTATCTAAGGAACTTACCCTGTAAATTCCTACATGGTATCAGAGCCATTTTGAGGGTTGCATCTGTTGTTGATCCAAATCTGAAGCCGGTTTGACTGCATGCGACTGTTTTTTCCAGATCTATTATTTCTGACCACTTTCGGGCCGAAAGAACTGATCTGTTGTGTCTGGAACATCTACTATAGTGATGAACCCCTTTCGTTTCATGCAAAAAGGTTTATGGTTGCCCAAGTTATGTAATTTTATATCTGGAGGTATAAAGTATCTTTTTTGCAGTTATATTTATTAATCCTTCTGTTTATTTCGGTTTATAAATATTTTTTATTGCCGGATCTATACCTTCTTCTCTATGTATGCTCTTTGCTCTGTGTTGTGTGCGATCTTGGAAAATCAGAAACAGGAAGATGGGAATTGGTCTTGCTATGTGTGCTCTTTCCTCGCGTCTTTTTGTGATCTCAGGAAATCAGAAATAGTGAAAAAAAGGATAGTTGTCAGTAAGACTAACTGGAAATATAACATTCTTCCGTAAGGCCTGTATTTTTTTTTTTTTTTGCACGTATTTTTTGTTTATTTTGCAGGAAAAAAAGCACACACATCGAAGATTAAAAAAAAAAAAACCTTCCTCCTTTCAAACAATTACAGAATCATTTTACTAGCTCACTTGGTGCAAAGTTAGTTTATGAGAATAGAGGTCTTGGGTTCAAGTCTCTTTCTCAAGCTTCCTTTCGTAAAAAAAAATTTGTTAAGCTATTTTTTCTTATAAATCCCTTTGGCAAGTTGTCGGTTTTAAAAAGAGGGTTTTATTTAAAAAGCACATGTGAAAGTGATTGTCACTTATTTATAAAAGTGGGTCACATAAAGTATTTTTTTTTTAAGTGAGATTATTATATTAAGTTTGGAAAAGGGGGGGATTTTTTTTTAAAGTATAACTTCATCATCAACATTCAACCTTTCACGTAACTATTCGGCATCTACTACACATTGTTTTCAAAAAGGCATAACTTCTTCATCTGGAAGTCGTTTTCCGTGCCGTTTTTTTTAAACCGGCCTAATTTTTCAAGATATTTCCATTGGAGTCTTTATTTTCAACATTTTCAGCTTCAATTAAAAATAATAAAAAATAAAATAAAAAATAATAATAATAATAATAAAAATAAAAATTTTAAAAAAATAAAAATTGAAAGTGCATGTCTGGTTATTCTTAACAGCACCAATTATTTACAATGGATATCCTACATGATAGACTTACTTAGAAGTAAAGGCCTTTATATAATAGCCACAGGACAAGAAACTAAACCTACCGATGGAGATAAAGGCACTAAATGAGAAAATAAACAAGATCAAGCACGGGGGTTGATAGGAATGTCCATTGCTCAAGATATTTGATTTCATATCCAAGACATTGACACCCCTGATGCAACTATGGAAAGGCTAAATATTGTTTTTGGCATTCAAAATGAAATCAGGGCCCACCAACTTGAAAATGAGTTGCATACTTTGGACCCCAATAATTTCTCCTTTATTGAATATTTTCTGTTCAAATTCAATACCCTTAGACTTCTTTTAGAAGGCTTTAAGGTCAAAAAGGAAGATGGTAGCCTTATCTATTCCATTCTTGCTAAGCTTGGCCTTCCATACTTTGTATTTGTTTCCACCTTCCATTCCACTAGAGAAGCCCTCATTTCTCAAGGAACAGCCTACAAGCCACCCTCTTTTGATGCCTTTTGTGATTCTTTGATAAGAGAACAAGAAAAAATCTTACACCTTAGTCTTATTAATACTGGAAACTCTTCTAATAAATCCTTAGCAGCCCAGTAGCAACCATACCAAAATAATTTTAAGAAGAATCTTCCTAAAAAGAATGGTCCTAAACCAAACAAGGGTCTTAAGCAATTTCAGCCACAAACTGCAAAGCAACTCAACACACTGATAAGGCATATAAAAACAAAGGGAAGAAGACCGATAGACATTGAAACTTTTGTAATCGTGATGCCCATGTAGATTCCAAATGTTTTAAGAAGATGGAAGCCTTGGAAGCAGCAATGAAGAAGCACCACATCAATTTGGAGAACTCTTCACCTTCATCTTTGGGAATGGCTCTTTCTGATTGTGGTTTTCAAGCATCAAGATCTGGTTATGCATTAAATGTATCTTCTTCTTCTCATTCTCATGAGTGGCTCATTTATTATGGAGCCTCTTACCACATGGCCAAAAATAAAGCCATGTTTTCTTCTTTAAATGATTATAACACCAAAAATATTTATGTTGGTGATGATATATCTCTTAGTGTTGTAGGGTCTGGAACCATTCATCTAGATAATGGTCAGTTTAATGATGTATTATGTGTTCCTACATTGTCCTGCAGCTTCTATCTGTTTATCAGATAACTCATTCAGGTGAAGGGAAAACAAAAGAATTCTCACCTCACAATGTTGTAATTAAGGACCTCAAATATCCTAAACATATTCTAGCTACTAGCATTGTTGATGATTCCACAAGGTTGTATAATTTTAACAAATTTGGGTCATCATGTCTTCCCTCCATTTTTGTTGCTCATAATGATGAAGTGAACAAAATTTGGCATGAGCGATTTGGTCATTTAAACTATCGCTCTATTCAAACTCTATGTAAAGAAAATATGGTGACAGGTATTCCTATGGTATCTTTCTGAGATGGTGTTTGTTCCATATGTGTACTTGGAAAACATCATCGGGATATTTTTGACAAATGTGCCTCTTGGCATGCTTCGTCACCTTTGCAGCTTGTGCACAATTATTTATGTGGTCCACTTCCTGTTTTTTCTTTCTCTGGCTGCAAATACTTCTTAACTTCCATTGATTATTTTTCCAGAAGCACTTGGGTATACTTCTTAAAAATCGAGAGTGAATTTTTTAACATGCTCTTGGCCTTTAAGGCCTTTGTTGAGAAATAATTTGTACATCAAATTCTTAAGTTAAGATCATACAATGGAGGAGAATATGTTAACAACAAATTTATCAACTTTTTCACTGATCATGGCATTCAATTGCAACATATTGTTCCATATACTCCACAAGAAAATGGTTTATCTAAAAGGAAGAATCGCACCTTAAAATAAATGGCTAATTGTATGCTTCAACCTAAAGGTCTTAGTCTTAATTTTTGCGTAGAAGAAATTAACTGTGAAAATTACATTGTGAATTGCACTCCAGAAGAAGCGTGGAGCTCAATCAAACCAGATGTACGTCGCTTTCGTGTTTTTGGAAGTGAAGCTTGGGCCCATATTCTAGATGCGAAACATAAAGCCTTAGAGCCTAAGAATGAAAAATGCATTTTTGTTGGATATTATAAAGATGTCAAAGGATATAGACTTCTTCAACCAAAATTAAAAAATGTAATCATTAGAAGAGATGTAAATTTTGATGAAAATATATCAGCCTGCGAGCCTAGTTCGGCGGGGTACCACCTTTAGTCTGCGAGCCTGATTCGGCATATGTGCCACCTCTCTCTATCTCTTCTAGTTTTGACAACATTCCTTCTAGTTAGGATTATGACAACGAGGATAATAATCCTCCTCCACCTCATCTAGGTATTCCTTCAACTCCAGAACTTCCAATATGGGTCCGCTTGACTCGGGATGCAGCAGGTTCTCTGGTAGGTGACCCTACAGATCAACGCCATACACATTCTAAGTTTGAAGGAGCCTTTTCCTTATTGGCTCAAGTTCCATAAAATCCTGATCCAGACACCTTTGAAGAAGCTTTAGGTCATCTAGATTGGGATGAAGCTATGAATGAATAATATCGTTCCTTATTGGAAAACGATACTTGGGATCTTGTTCCTCTTCCAAAGGGAAGAAAAATTGTCAGATGAAAATGGGTTTACAAAACAAAGTTTGGACCAGATGGAAAAGTGGATAGACATAAAGCCCGTCTTGTTGCTAAAGGATTTTCACAAGTTGAAGGCATTGACTATACTAAAACCTTCTCCCCTTTTTCCAAAATAAATTCTATCTGCCTTGTTATTTCCATCGTTGCCTCCTTTAAATGGAAGTTCATTAGATGGATGTTAAAATCACCTTCTTACATGGAGATTTGCATGAAGAAATATACATGGAACAACCCCATAGCTTTATCCAAAATGACTCTAACCTTGTTTTTCGCATTAGGAAGTCTCTCTATGGTCTCAAACAAGCTCCTCCAGCTTGGTATGCCAAAATGGATATATTTCTCTTAGATAATGGCTTTTCTAGGTGTCATTCTGGCAACATTGTCTACAACAAGAAAGTGGGTATGTCCTTCATTATCCTTATTCTTTATGTTGATGATCTTATCCTTACTGGTAGTGATCTGAGCCATATAAACCATGTGAAGTCTAGTCTCAAAAGGAAGTTTGAAATGACAAACGTAGGACACTTGCATTATTTCCTTGGTCTTCAAGTCTTGCAATCCAAAGAAGGTATTACCCTTCTCAGTCCAAGTATGCATGTGATCTTCTATTCCACTTTCACATGGAAGATTGTAAGCCAGCCCCTTCTCCATTTCAGTATGGATTCAAGCTTCCAGTCACTTGTATTACTGCTGAAGTTGATGCTACCTTATACCATCAACTTTTTGGTAAAATTTTGTATCTCACCCATACCTTTCCTGACCTTTCCTTTGTCATTGGTCTTGTTGCTCGATTTATGCACCAACCTTGTGAAAATCATTGGAAAGCAGCTAAAAGAATACTTCAATATATTTGAAGTACAATTCAGTTCGGGATTCATTACAGTGTAGGAGCATCTCCATTGTTGATTGTTTCTACTAATTCTGATTGGCCTGGTGACCCTGATGATCAAAATTCTACTGCAGGATATGTATTCACTCTTGGTTCAGGACCTATTACATGGTCTTGTAAGAAACAAAGTCCCATCTCTCTTTCTTTGGCAGAAGCAGAGTATCATGGTGCAATTGAATCTAGCAAGGAAGCCATGTGGCTTCGTCAGATACTATCTAAATTTGGTCTTCATCAACAGCATCCAACTACAATTTGGTGTGATAATCAAAGTGCCATTCATCTATGCAAAGATCCATTTTAGCATCAACGTATGAAACACATTGAGCTTCATATATACTTCATCAGAAATATCATTCATGATCGTGTTCTTGAAGTGCAGTATTGTTCAACCAATGATCAAGTTTTCGATATCTTTACAAAGGCTCTCCCAGAAGTGAATTTTACCAAACTTTGATCTATGCTTGCAGTTCAGGAAATTTATCATTAAGGGGGGATAGGCTCTAATGCCTCCTTCCTTCTCTTATTTTGTTACCTTTGTAAATTCTTCAATCCTATCCCAAGTTGTTCTTTAGCGGGGATGTTAGGATATTTCAACACATAGGAAGTAGTCTCCTTTTGTGTCACCTTTGTAAATCCTTCAATCCTATCTCAAGTTTTTCTTAAGGGGGGATGTTAGGATATTCTGACACATAGGAAATAGTTAAGTATAACTTGGTCTAGCGTAGATTTAGGTAAAGTGTGTTTCTTTACTATGTACATTTGTAACTTATAATCTGACGGTCATGATATTTAGTGATCTAACAGTTCACTCTCTCCTCGATATTACCGACACTTGATCCATGGCTTAGCACCTGATTGTTCCATGATCTCTATTTAAATATCATGGAGGGTCATTTTTCTGGTAACCGTTTATGAGAGAAGATTATGTAAATTTTCCTTTTTATATTAATAAATTGACTGAAGTGGCCGCATTGGCTCAGGTCATGGATTGTTTCCCTCTTCGAGGGTTTTAACCACGTAAAATACTAGTGTATTGTTTTGTGATATGTTTGTGAGTGGTGAACTTTGGTGTTTGATCTAAGGAGCTTACCCTGTAAATTCCTACATTTGTGTTTATGGTTATATCTATATTATATTTTATTCCTACGTAAGTCCAGATCTGTGGGTATCAAATATTCGGGAAAACATATGGTGCTCAAGTACCATATTTTCTTGAAAAAATACATTCAGGAGGAAATGGAGTTCCTATACATCTCCTTGTTTGGTGTAGTATACCACTACACTACCAATATTGAGCATAAATTTCAACATAAGAAGCGAGACTTTGGATCTGTGAATCTAAAGCAACGGACGAGCACCCCTAAACTATAGAAAAAATGACAAATCCAAGGCAAGGTGGCCCAGGAAAATACTCTGAAGCCGCAAGTAAAGAACAACACCCCGAAAAATAAGGAGGACACAGGGAAATGGTGTGAGTTCCATAAGGTCCCCACTCAAAACATAAGTGAGTGTTGAGCCAAGCAGTCGTTGGTGGCCGAGTTGAAGGCTTCCAAATCAGATGCATGTTCCAACTCTAAGTCAGAACCTGACAAGAGGAATGACAAAGGGAAGTAGATTATTAATGCAGAGCCCGACACCATCATTTCCACCATCAAGATCTAGAATATTGAGCCCAAAGTTCCATAGGAGGGGGAGTGACTCTTTGATACACAAAAGTGGGTGAATGGTTCTCGTTGCAGTTCATTGTTGATAGCGAGAGCCAAAAGAACCTCATATAAATAGAGGTCATGAAGTGGTTGGGCCTACTGACCACGCCATACCTACAGTTGTACACCATCTGGTGGCTTTACCATGGAAGATATCTCTACATCAGCCAGCAGTGTCACCTTCTCTACAACATCAAACCTTTCATGGATGAGATATTGTGTGATGTTTCTCCTCTTGAATTTTGTGATGTATTATTATGCCAACCATACTTTTGGAAGTGTCATGTTGTTTATGAATCTAGGCCTTGTACTGTTATTATTTATTTGGGAAATAAGTTATATAGGATGTTGGAGGTAGCACTACCTACCTCCATATCTTTTATCTCCACGAAGAAATGCAGTAAGATCATTTTCCAGATCAAAATTTTGTCTCCCCTATGATATGCCCTCATGACAAGAAAAATACGATGGCCACATCAATAGCCTTCAAACATGTATCCTCCGCACGACAGCAGTAGATGGACAAGGTCTTGGAGGAGTACACGAACATCTTCACCTCACCCACAGGGGTACCCCTACATTATTAGGTCAAGCACTCCATTGATCTAACCTTAGACATGTTGCTACCCAATGGATCGATCTACCGACACTATGTTCTATAGAATGATGAAATTAAGAGGCAGATTCAGGATTTTTTGCAAAAATGGCACATTATGTCAAGTTAATCACCTTATGGGATCTTCATCGTGTTGGTACACAAGAAATACGACACCTAGACACTCTATATTGAATATCAAATGTTGAATAAGATCATTGTCTGAAATAGGTATCCAATCCCAAATATTGATTACCTTATAGACCAACTCAAGGGGGGCAAGTATTTTAGCAAGGTTGATTTGAATTCCAGTTATCACCAAGTGCTAATCGAACCCTTTGATGTGTGGAAGACTACCTTAAAATCCAAGGAGGGCCAATTCGAATGGTTGGTCATGCCTTTTGGGTTGAATAATTCCCCCGCAACCTTCATGATGTTGATGGAAAACATCTTTCAACCCTTCACCAAATCATTCATGGTAGTGTATTTGGATGACATCCCGATCTTCATCCATAGCTGGGAAGAGCACCTACACCATATACAGTAGGTCCTCCAAACCCTACCACAACACAAGTTGTGTGCCACTTTGGAGAAATGCACTTTTGGTATGACCCAAGTTCAATATCTGGGGTACATCATTGCAGGGTGTGCATGTGGACCCAACCAAGATAAAAGTTATTCGAAATTGGCCATTCCCAACCACTCTAACATAGCTACGCAACTTTCTAGGACTTTTCAATTTCTACCGCAGGTTCATGTTGGGTTTCTCTCATATCACTTGGTCTTTGAGTCAAGTCACCGAGGGTAGAGTGAAATCAAAGTTCTTCTGGCCTGAATCCCAACAAACTACATTTGTCGAGTTGAAGCATCAACTCTTCTCTGCACCAGTGCTCACATTACTAGACCTGTAACAACCATTTGAGATTGAGACAAATGTCTCTAACTATGTTATCGAAGTAGTTCTTACTCGACAGGGGCATCTTATGGCTTATCACAGTGAGACACTTTCAAACGCAGTCTGAAAGTATCCCACCTATGACAAAGAGATTTATTCCATTATGCAGGAATGAAAACAATGGAAGCATTATATTCTGGGGAAGGAAACGATCATCCACACAGACCACTAACCCCTGCAGTTCATAAAGACACAAGGAAAGTTGTAGAATGATCGCCATCAGAAATGGTCCACATATCTGCAACAGTTCCCCTTGAACATCAAGTATGAGAGGGGCATCACCAATAATGTTGCATATTATCTCAGTCGACCACTGGTCATGGCGTTGACCACTATGATTCACTCTTGTGGAAAAGAGACTTCAAGGTGGCCACATCTTTACAAGAGCGATCCAGAATTCAGTAAAACTTATCAAATGCTCTTGGAAGGCAAGCAAGTTCTTGATTTTCACCTCCAAGGCACATTTTTATGCCACCTAGGACACCTATGTGTTCCTTCAAGTGAGCGTGAAAATATTATTTGGGAGTCCTACTACAGTTGGGTCATTGTACATTTCGAAGTAGAGAAAATAGTGGCAGTGTTGCAGAAGTATTTTTATTGTCCAAACCTTCGATGGGATTTTAGAAAGTAAATAAGATCTTGCACCACCTATGCCATTTTCAAACTGAAAATCAAGAAGCAAGGCTTGTATACTCCTTTTCCTACTCCTATTCTTCCTTAGGAATCCATCTCCGTGGATTACATGTAGGGCCTCACTTCTACTAAGCTTCGAAACGACTTTTTTTTCATCGTCGTCGAAATATTCTCTAAGATGGCCATTCTAGCTGAATCTATGAAGAGTATCACAATTGAGGCCAATTTTAATATCTTCTTTGAAAAAGTGTGGGTACTATTAGGGTCCTATAATAATAGGATTGATAATTTTGAATTGATTATGATTAGTCTTGTAATATGTACATACTTTGCTTTTTGCAAATTGTTTTCCCATATTAAAAAATGTAAAGAGGGTAAGTCCTAAAAGAAAAATCAAAGGATTGAAAGAAAAAGATCAAAAATAATATAAAAAATGAACCCCACCAAAAAATACATAAAATAGATCATGAAAATAATGAAAATTCAAATGCCACTACTTTTAACTTTACTTTGAAAAATAAGATTGTGTTCAGCTTGTCAAAAATGCCACAATCCATGATAGTCAAACAACTTAATCTTGGTTATCCATGATTTAAATTTCATGCTGATAGATAGAGAATAAAGATCTATCCAAAATGTTTAATCTTGGTAGATCAGTAGTTAGGTAGAGAATAATAATGAGCTCAACAGTTTAATCTGAGCCATTGGAATTTATAAGGTTAGAATTAGATAGTTTTCTTATCAAAGAAAAATTTAAGGGTCTGTAAGCTCAAATTCACCCAAATAAATGAAGAAAAAATGTTAGGGTAGATGATGGGTAGGGAGTAGCTGTTTTCACAAGGCATGGATAGCAAAAATTTGTCATTTCATATTACTAACTCCCTTCCAAACTCATTCCCCTTTTAAAAATACCCCTTCCCCTTCATATTAACCTTATCCCTTTACTATATTCATTTTTTCCTTACAAAAACCTCTTTTCCTTAGTTAAAAAGCATATTATCTTTAGAAAAGTAAAAGCCCTTATTAACTTCTGTTTTCATTCAAAATACCACAAAAAACCCCTTTATCCTATGTATTTGTTTAAAGTGATATGTTGGGTCCCACTATGAAAAATCATTTCCGATATCAGTTTTACATTAAAAACTTCGTGTATTTTACATTCCCACACATATTAACATTCAACTATATATTATTAACCCTCAATTAATATATATATATATATATATATATATATATATATAGTTAGTTAGGCCCGTATTATATTAACTCCCCCTTATATGTATTTCCCCAACCCCTTATGTTAATTAATATGTAGTCTTATTATATCACCTCGCCTATATGTATATCTAGGCCCACCTATTATAAAGTCCCAACCCCGTGTAATATAATCCATTGCATATAAATGCCACATTGACTAAAAACCAAGGCCCCACTCCTATCATACCCCCGATGGATTCATCCAATTCGCCTAGCTGTCACTTCAAGACCCATCAGATCCTATGACCAATGAGGACTTTCGCATCCCTGAATTCCCAATTATTAACACTGCTGAGACCTTGCGAAATAAGTGGTTTTCGTATCCCCGCTCTATGCTACGTGGCAACCCCTAATGATATCACATCCTCCAAAATAATACTGCCCACCCACTTTTTGCATTGCGAAAACCACTCACCTGTTAGGAAAACCATCGCTGTCATTTGAAATTAACCCTGCGCTTGTCTAACCACTGATTAGTTAAAAACACATAAGACCACCCTTTCAGTCTTTTCACCTTTTCTGTTCAATATTTGCACAAAGAGAGCTATTTCTGACTTATTCCAAAGCTAAAGAATCACCTCAAACCTCGTTTCAAACCCTTTTTCACCAAAATTCAAGACTATTTACTACAACAGCCGATGCAGAATCTATTTGAAGCATTATAAATACTATTGAAGCCTCAGAAAGCCTCTGATTTCTCAGAGAACCTTTTTGCAAACACAAAAGCCTTCATTCTCTAGGTATTCCTAAATACCAAGGCTTGTACTTAAAGCTAAAGAAAGCAATAGGTTAATTGAACTAGTTAGGAACTTTGCAGATCATAAAAAAGCTAATATTGCCTCCAAACCTTTTCTGCATACCCAATTCATCTGTTCACGAGTATTCTTGAGGTCCTAAGTTTATTTCTTGATCACAAAGAGTAATTATTGGATGAATTAAAGAATTGTAGACCAGAGGAAAAGCCACTTTTCCTCCCAAACCCTTCTGTAGACTATAATAATCTTTCAGAGGTGCTTCTAAAGGCCTAAGACTATTTTCTAAGCCAAAAGAGTAATTAGTTGATAAAATAAATAAAAAATAATGGCTTCTCAAGACATTGTAACAGTCAATCCCCTGCAACCTCCAGTCGTGGATGTAGAACACACTCCCTTAGAAGAAAAAGACTTTAAAATTAGTGACCATGTCACTGAGTTTAACCTCCTTGAGCTCCACTTCTGGAGCCATGACAAGTCAATTGACCAAGTTGATGATGTTTTCCTTTGGGAGTCCAATTTTCCGAATTATATTGTCTCACAGACCTTCCAATGTCTAGAGGTCATTAGACTCTGTCAAACCAGTTATTTTCATGACCGAAGAGCTCTAATAATCCTTGGTAAAGAGATTTTATTCACTATCACAGATGAATCAATAAACCAAATGTTGGAAATTCAACCTAGGCCTGATGAAACCCCTCTGTCTATTCATACCCTTACTCAGTTATATCTGAATCTAGACTTCCCCAAGAGGTTCCAAATATTCCAAACATTCATTCCCTCATTAGTAGAAACTCCCAAGACTAATCCTCCTTATCCAGTAGCTATATTCTCTGAGAGAACCAAGAATATCATCACAATGTTGTCTTATATTTTGGGTTATTTCACTGATGAGCATGTTGATGCTTCAGTCTTAGGTTTCCTTTCTATTTTCTCCCCTGGTCAACCTCCTGCTTCTATATTCAATTTTTCCCAGTACTTATATGATACAATTCATGAACAACTTGTTAAAATGCCTGAAGAAGGTGTTTTCAAGTATTCATTCGTTTTGTTCCACATGTTCTTATACTTCCAATCTGAAAGATTTGTTATCAACCTTCAGAAACTGGATGTTGAAGGTAATCCACAATCAGTAATAATTTGGACTCCATTAATCAAGAAAGACTCCACATTGTCCACATGCAAATACTTCATTGACTCATTCATCCATCCAATTGTCAACATGATGAACAATAGTAGTCAACCAAGAATTAGTGATGATATAAAAAAGGTCCTACAGTTATCTGAACACAGTAGGACAGAAGATTGGTACCTTTATCAGAACCACACAGAGATTAGGGTATATGGATCTAATATATTTCCATATAAGTTGCCCAAATACCTCCCAATGAGGTTATTTGCACTTGAATATATCAGGCATATCCTTAACTCTGATGAATTCAATTTATTTTTAGCCAAAAATAAGACACAGTTTAAGATAAAAAATCAGATTGGTCCTTTTATTTTCAACAGTAGAAGTGCAGGTCAACAAGCAGAAAAATATTTGCAGGAATTTAAGTTCAGTCAAATTTTCCAATGGTATTATGATCCTTTAGTAGTTATAAGAAAATTAAGAGTCAAATTTAAATTAACACCTTATGTATATGAATCCAAGCCAAACATTGCTCCAATCATTCTGAAAGGTTGGAGAACACTTTGAAAGAGGCAGAGAAGCAAGGTGATACTAGTTCCTATCTTGTCCATCTTGCAGACTCCAGCCCCACAAGATAGGAACTCTAAAAGAGTCAGAGAAGAAGGATCATACTCAACTGAAACTACCACTGAAACAAAATTCAAATTGATGTACAGGAAGAAGCCCAAATTAAATCATGTAACTGAACAAGTGTAAACCATTGTGATCATAGATACAGTCACAGTGGTAAAATACAATGCACCTCCAGCAGTTTCAGAGGAAAAACACCAGCCTTCAACATCTAACACTTTCAAAAGCAGCATAATGTTGAAGTTTCTTCATCTAGTAAGCCAGCAGATAAAGAGTGGGATATAATGCAGAAGTATAAATAAATCAAGCTAAAAAATGAGGCATTAAAAGCAGATACTTATGCCCAATACTAGAAACAAACACCAAGTGACCAAAGCAGGTTACTTTCAGCATTTGACTACAAGACCAGGAAGATGCAAATGACCTTCCTGTAGCGAACAGTGAAGCATCCTAAGTCATCAGCAGATTATAAGAATACATCATATGAATTTCAAGCAAAAGATCTTCATCCTATAGACCATATAGAATTTCACAAGCAAGATGGTGAAATGTTGTATTCTACCATGACAAACAAAGCCATGAGTGTACAAGAGCTGCAAAATACTCTTGAAAACATCAGAGGTCAGCTAAATCTAGAAAAAGCATCCTCACGGGCTAAATATAACAAAATTAAATCACTAGAAGATTTGATTATTGAAGTAGGATATGATCCAAAGAATGTCAAAGTTGTAGAAGAACTCATAAAGAAAAAGAATACAAACATTGTTGCATTAAATAAACAACTCAAATTTCCTCCTACTGAAAATCCACGGGCCAAATAAGTATTATAGGATGCAAACCAAAAATATGAGATGATGAACCTCATTCTTCGGTTAACTGCCCAATTGAAATAAATGGAAAATGAGATGGATAAGTTAGTGTAGGAGAAAAAGGCCAAACAGGAAGCAGTACCTGTCACTGTTATTCCTATAGTCACTACAATAGTTCCTTCTACTCTAGCAGATTCATTGGCCCCATCAATTCCATTAGCTACAGCACTTCCTATTTCATCAGCAACTACATCAGCTACAGAGTCATCTACAGTAGTAGCACAGCCTAGTGATGAAGCAGGAAAACTAGTTAAATAAATGCAAGAAATTTCCATCCAGACTAATGAAATAAATAGCCTTAAAGAATAGTTAAAAATTCTGGAGGATGAGAAGAAACTAGTACAGATTATGCACAAGAATGAAATACATAATACAAATTGATTGATAGAGAAATTGCAGAAGCTAGAGAAAGAGCTGACATTGAAAGAACCACTTACTCAGGCCAAGCAGCAACTGTGGGCCAATATCATTGAATCTTTCAATGATATTTGGCCATCCATTTAGGTTATTTATCAGCAGAAAGATCTAATCAAAGCATCAAGTGAAGCCATTCAAAAGATCAAGAAAGAACTTGGTAAGAAGCCAGAAGATGCTAATGAAATAATTAAGTTTCTTAATTCCAAGAATAAGCAATAATTAGAGAAAATTGGAATTAGTGATAGGACATAAATAATCCTAGAAGTTAGGAAGGTGATTTCTAAGAGAAACTTAATGGTTCAACTTGAAGAAAAATGTCAGAACATGGAGCTTGGCATAACCAGATTCATGATGAAGTTTGGTATTTTGAGACAGAAAGTCTTTCTGAATCCTCTCATTATCAATGACAGGTTGATGAAACAAGAATATTATGATAATAAAAACAGAGAACTGGCAAAGGAACAAGTTGACAATTCAGCCATGCAAGGAATTCCAACAGGAAAAGTACTCTATAAGAGTTTTGAGAACCTATTTTACCTACAACATGAGGTAAAACATTTATTCATTAACAAACCTACTTTTGCAAAATATACAGAGGCTGATGATATATTTAGAAGAATGGTAAAAATCAAGTTACCAGATGCAGAAGATTGGGAAAATTTGACTGATTTACTTTGAAAGTGAAATTTAAAATAGTAAAAGAGTAGTCAAAGGCAAAATAGATCAGCCAGGTTAATGTAAAACACAGTAGTTAAAGAGTATCAGTCAAAGTTAAAGAGTATCAGGTGAAAGTCAGAGTTTAAAGTCAAACATAAATGACAAAGGAGAGTTAAAAAAATCCAGCGTAAAAGCCACTTCACATGAAGGAGACAGCCTTCGTTGAGCAACAGCCAGAGACAAATCAGCAAAAGATCAAAGACAACAAACAGAAAAATCAATAAAAGTAGGGACATCTTGTATTAGTTAGATAGCTATCTCTATCTTCTTGCATGAAGATATTTATTCTTCCTTAAATAACTCCTAATATAGTTTAGGATATTTTGTATTACATTTTTGTATAAATACTTCACAATTCAAAGTATTGTGTGTGGATTGTGGATTGCTAAACATTTCTGTAGATGTATTGAGCTGACCCAGAGGGTTCTTTGTACCATTTTCAAGTCGGCAGATTGGATTGAGCAATAAAGACATTATATTACAGGATTCATGTGGTGGGCCACTTCAGTGAAGTACTCTCAATTGTTCTTTCTTATTATCTGAAGTTTTTCACATACTTGCATGTTTTCTAAATCTAAATGTATAATAGGAATATTATTTCAGAGCTTGTTTAAAAACACTCTGTCTTGAACTGTTATTTCATTTTCATGTTTTCTACTCATATCCAAATTAGGGAATTTTTAATTTCTCCCTAGTTTCGATTGACCTCTTTTTTTCCCTCATTATCTGGATTTGAGAATTCTTAATTTCTCTCTCATCCCGATTGAAACCATTTCATCATCCATCCTAAAGATCTGAATTAGCTCAGCTATCTTTCCCTGTGAACACTTCCCTTTAGAACCTTGATTCTACTCTGCTGCTTGACACATTGACTCCATTAGCCCAATGGAATACATAGCTACATATATCCATCTGAATAAGTGATTCCACCACCAAACCAAATCAAAATCAAATCCCATTCAATATTACATAACTAGCCTAAAATCAACTAAAATAAAAAAAGATAAATCATATACAGAGAGCCCTCTCTGAGCATTAGGAAGGCTATATCCTAAGCTTAAAAGTAGGTTTGTGGTTACCTCTAATATTATTTAAACCAAAAATACTAACAACCCTGAGAATTATTAAAGTGATAATAGGTACACTTTGGGATCTCATATTCCATTATCTCAGATCGAGATAACAACTTCCTAAGTACATTTTGGTCAAGCCTTTGGTCAATGTTGGATACCAAGCTCATTAATTCCACAGCCTTCCACCCCTAAACTGATGGCCAAACATAGGTCATGAAAAGGATGATCATGCACATTATTCACATGTACAACTTGAATCATCCACACACATGGGATGAAAGCCTCCCTTATTTACAGCACAACTACAACATAGCTCTCCATAGCTCAACTAGCCATAGCCCCATTTAGGTGGGGTTGGGATTCCAACCACTATGTCCCATTGATGTGGCCATACCATTTGCAGCTACTTGGGTAGATTCGGCTCATGTCTAATCCGAATCTGGCAGGGCTAACATCTTCATTAAGTGCACTCAACACATCCTCCAGTAGTTCAATGAAATATTGGACCGAACCAATGCTAAGTATAAGCAGTTTCATCATCAGCATTAGTTGCCACACGAGTTCTAGGTGTGTGAAAAAGTTTGGCTACATTTGCAGAAGGAGCGCTTCACTAGGCCCCACCATAAGCTTCGTCCTCTCTAATATGGGTCATACACCATCACCAAGGTTGTAGGGGAAAATTCCTTCGAGCTCAGGATTCCACCATTCCTTCACTTGCACCCAGTATTTAATGTCGACTGACTACACCCATATTTTCCCCCATTATTGTACACATATGAAATTGCTGAGAAGCTGACATGAATAGATCTCAACCCAAGTTGCATTGAATAGGACACAACTGATAGGATCATGGACAAACATATCAAGAACACTTGCTAGTAGAGGAACCAGTTATATAGAATTGTCAAATGAGGCCAACTCCTTCACTAGGGCAAGTGGTTCACCAGGGAATAGCTTCAACAAAAATTTCCTCACCTCATGGAGGCTCTGCATTCAATGGGGACCATTGCTTCCTAAGGGGGAAAGAATGATCCAGACGAATATTGGTAGCCACCTGCCTATTCCACGTAGACCTCCATTTGGTTTCATCTATTTCCTTGATTATAGCATCATTTACTATTTTTAACATTTTTCCAGGTCCTAAACTTTTGAAGTTGTTTTGACCCCCTATACGGCATTTTTTTGAGGTCTATAGTAGGCCTTTATCCATTGGTAAGGGAATGCAATGAATCTTGCAGTAATCAAAGAAATATTTCCAACGGGGTATCGTGCACTCCAAACAGATATCATATGACCACGTTACAACCCCGGGAAGTTGGCTGCCCAACTAACCCCAATGGGGCAAACAAACTCTTGGCATTCCATATCCTGGGGTTAGGGTTTTGGTTTTTTAGGGTTTTCCTTTATTATTCAATGATAAAAAATTCCCTTGAGCCTCAATGTAACACATTTCAGAGGCGAGCGTGACCATAACGGACCAAGAATGTTTAGATCTGGGGAGAAAGATGGAGTGCAAAGGCGTGAGGGTTTATAGATCATGGCATCTGGCATGGACGACAGCAGCTCCTCAAGACACGGGTTTACATATCATGACATCTGGCATGGATGGCGATAACTCCTCAAGGTTGCGTCTTCATCTCTTATGCGGGGTTGGATGCAGACAACGGATCTGGTTGCGGGAGCCCTCAATGGATATGTTGGCATCCCAGCAAAGTAGATGTTAGGCGAGAAATGGTGCTGGCTCTCGACGGCCAGAGCATGGCAAGTTTTGAAGGACCTCATGGGTTTGGGGTGGATTTAAAGTTTGTTTTCTCAGGTAAGAAAGCGATGAATTGCTACGATGGATCGGCGGTGGAAGCCCCTGTCTTAAATTTTAGAACTGATGTGGTCTCTTAGAGAATATTTCTTTCAAGGGAATAGGTGAGAGGATATGATGATCCTTACAAGCATAATGCATCTAACTGGAAACAAATGGCATACCCAGAATGGTTAACCCTACTCCCAGACCCTGTATTTTTTTATTTTTGCTTTGTTTTTTTATTATAATCGAATGCAGGAGGTTGGGAACCCTCAGATCTCTACATGGGAAGAAAAGGGGTCTCAGGCTTATAAATTCCTTACAAGGCACAGATTTAGCAGGGCATGCGGGGACGAATCCACTATAGTGGCTCCCCTCGTTGATGATTTTGTGCCCCCAGGATTTTCCCAAAGGCGATAGGTATGTGTGGAGGGAGAGGGAGTGTCCCTATATATGAGCCTCCTTTATGTGAGGATTCAAAGGCCCCTGGAACCCGTGAACATGAAGGAGGGGCCTGTTCCCTGGGGCTAGGTTCAAAAAATCCCTTCGCATAGGTAAGAGGCAAAGGAAATACTGCAGGGAGTAGGTTCCAGATTTTCATCAAAACCCTGGATGGAAAATCCAAAATTATTTGGGTACAGGATTTGGATCAAGTTATAGATCTGAAGAATAAGATAAAAATTTATACATGTATTCTTGCTATGAGACAAATTCTGATTTTTTCGGGGAAACCACTGTAGGAAGGGAACCTATTAAAATACTATTAGATCCATAGGAAGTCCTCCATAGTCTTGAATTTAATACTTAAAGGAGGAGTTGCAGGAGTAAGCACTTCAGTGAGATCTTAACAGAACATAACACCTGGACAGATGAGTGCAGTCAACACTTTCAAAACGGGAACCCCAAACGGTCCATCATACAGAAATATTTTACAAGGGAAAAACAAATCAACAACACCAACAGAACAGGTTGTAAACACTCCCAAACCTTACATTGTGGAGCAGCTGAACTTCGTACCAAAACTAAACATAAAAGCACCTGAGATCGATGCACATCGCACCACTTTCGAAACACAGGCAATAATATGCATATTTAACTTCTACTGGCCAAAACAAATGGAGTTGTTCCATTGGATATTTACCAACTAGACCATAGACTGTGACTTACACCTTGTTGAGATTACAACAAGATGATGAGCTTAGTGGAAAGGATTCGCCTTCACTAAGTGGGCCCGCAGGCTATTTTTGGCGCAAAGTCTATTTTTAGACTATGTCTATTTTTAGACATATGGATCATGTTCTATGAGTTGCAGGATGCTATTTGTGGATGGTTGGTCAAGTCGGAAAAAATAGATGGACTTCTATTTTTAGACATGCTGGGCGGAATCTATTTTTAGATTGCCAGTCTAAAAATAGATATGTCGAATATTATTAGCTCTTAATAATATTTAGACTCTAAAAATTATCTTATTCTCTTGGAGCACTTCAGTTAAGTGCACAGATGTGGCACAAGAGCTGACAGAAGGAATTACGCTATTCCTGAGGGTTATGTGGAGCTATTGCATGGATACTTCAGTTAGAACTCATGTGATAGAGTTTGGTGGAGTTGATTGAGGAAGTTAGTGGAGTTGTATTCAGTTTAACTACTCTAAACATAGTTGAGCTATTTGTATTTAGTTTAACTAATTGATACAATTAGTGAGAGTGGTGTGAATTAATTATTAATTAATTCACTAATTATAAACTCATTAATCAACTAAAGAATGCATCAGTTAACTTCAGTGCATGGATAGTTTCAGTGGAGACCAGTGCAGAAATAGGTGAAAGAGCGGGTTAACTATCAGTTGTGACTATACTGTTGCTATTTGCAACACACAGATAGGTGGAGAAGCCCATGAGGATTGCGCAGTACAAGCCAGGTGGTTTATCTATTTAATGAAGCCATCCCATAGCATTGAAAACGCAATAGAGGCTGGCTATCAAGTGGCAAAATATTGGAGCATGTGTTTTGCTAGATCTAGCTTGATAGTGTGTAACAATTGAGGGTGTGCATGAGAGCTTGTGAGGAGCTTTTGTACTATGATTGTTACATGATCTCCATGACATATAATATACAGATAGTTGGGGTTTTCAGCGTTAAGCTTTCCCATTAAATATTGTGTTCATATGTGTGATTGTTTGTGGTTTTAATATGTGCATGCAATTGATTTTATTTCCACATGTGATGATCAATGGTAGAAGAGATTCTGTATTGTGCATGAAGCTAAAATAGTGTGTGATCAGGAGAATCTCAGTGAATAATATATCAGTTATTCAAATTTCTACACACCTATGCTCCAAAGGATATTTTCATGTCATGTTCCAATCATAGGAAGCCAGATATATCATTCTCAGGGTAGGACCGCGGTTCTGGGAGTCTACTAAACTCTTCATCACTCCTTAGTTCCCTGATTTTGATGCAAACATGATGGAGATTACTCGAATGCCGGTATGGGTCAAGCTATATAACCTCCCGCTCCACTTCTGGAATAACGGAGTATTAGAGGGCATTGGAAATAGCCTTGGGAGATACATTGAAACATACATCCAACGACTCGAGGAGAGAATATTCAATTTCACACGAATTTGTGTGGAAATGGACCTCAACAAGGGGTTTCTGGAAAGCATCTATCTGATCCACAACCAGAAAAAATGGTTGCGACACCTGGACTACAAAAATATAGCATTTAGATGTAGGATATGCGGGAAAACTGGGCACCTACAAAACACATGCCCGGATGCAAAACCGGGAACTAGAAAGAAGAAGAAAGTAGGGAAAGCCTCTAAGGGATGGAAATTCCCTTTAGGGGGACCAGAGCAAGAGTCAGAAGATGAAGGTTACATCCCAACTCAAAACAAGAGGAAACAACCAGCATAATACAAAGGGACACAAGAACAATATTTACAAGAACCAATGGAAACTAACACGACCCCTCAGACAGTTGACCCGTCGATGGATCCAACGCCACATGAAGAACACTCTGATGTAAGCTCAAGTGCAAAAAAGAGAGTGCATGTGTCTAAAATTTCATACTTTGACAAAGAAAACACAATAGGGAACAATGAGCTAGCCTTGATTCCCTCCTCCCTGCATTCAGGGAATTGGCAGATCACTCAAAAAAGAAAATGCAAGCGTGAAAAGCCCAACCCATCTGGCAATTTGTAAATTTCTTGGTAGCCTTGCTACATAGTGTACATGAGTACACGAGCCCTATGGGTGGCTTGAATTCTTAATTTCATGTACTAAGTGTAACTCTCATTAATTTATTAATAGAAAGCTGCTGATTTTTTCCCTGGAAAAAAAAACACAGTTCAGAGGCATGTGATCACCACATCTATTCTCAAAGATAAGCCACCATCACTTGAGCTATTTTATTTCCATTCTACTTGAAAAAATCTTCCAATTCTTTGATATTAATGAAACGAAGATTTATTTACGCTACATCTATCTGTTTATGGTTATATCTGTATTTTGTTTTTTTCCTACATAAGTTTGGATTTGTGGGTATCAAAGATTCGGAAAAAAATCTGGTGCTCAAGTACCACAGTTTCTTGCATAAATAAATTCAGGAGAAAATGAAGTTCCTGGACATCTCCTCGCTTGGTGTAGCATACCGCTACACTACCAGGATTGAGCATAAATTTAAATAGAAGAAGTGAGACTTTGGATCTCTGAATCTGAAGGAAGGGAAATGCGTCCCCAAACCGAAGAACAAGGGAAAAATCCAAGGTGGGGAGATCCAGGACAACCCACCAAAGCCATAATAAAATAAAAACACCATGAAAAAAGAAGGAAACGGGGAAATGGTGTGAGTTCCATAAGAGCCCCACTCACAACACAAGTGAGTGTTGAGCCCTACTCACAACACAAGGGGAATTACAAAGGGAAGTATATTATTGATGTGGAGCCCGGTGCCACTATTTCCACTACCAAGATCTAGAATATTGAGCCCGAAGATCCAGAGGAGGGGGAGAGGCTCTTCCACTCACAAATGTGGGTGAAGATTTCTCCATTGCAATTCATTTTCGACAACGAGAGCCAAAATAACGTCATATCTGCAGAGGTCATGAAGCAGTTGGGCCTGCCAACCATACACATCTATAGTCATACACCATCAGGTGGCTTCACCAAGGATGAGATCTTTGCATCAGCTAACCATGTTGCCTTCCGTACAACATCAAGCCTTTCATGGATGAGGTATTGTGTGATGCTACTCCTCTTGAAGTTTGTGATGTATTATTAGGCCAACCATACTTTTGGAATCGCCATGTTTTTTATGAGTATAGGCCTCACAAAATTATTATTTCTTTGGGGAATAATTTATACAGGAAATAAGAGGTAGCACTTCCTACCGCCATCTCTTTGATCTCCGTGAAGCAATGCAGTAAGCTCATTCCCTAGATCGGGAACTTTGTTTTCCTTATGATCCGTCGTTAAGACAAGAACAATATTGTGGCAACATCCACAGCCTCCAGAAATGGATCCTTTACATGAAAAAAACATATGGACAAGGTCATTGAGGAGTACAAGGACATCTTCACCTCATCCACAAGGGTAACCCTGTACTGTCAGTTCAAGAAGTCTATCGATCTTAACCTGGGCGCGCCGCTACCCAACAGATTGATCTACCAAAACTCTTTTCTAGATAATGATGAAATTAAGAGGTATATTTAGGATTTGTTTAGCATATCGGTCCACGTTTATCACCCTATGGGATCTCGATCATGTTGGTATAGAAGAAAGATGATACCTAGAGACTCAGTATTGACTATCGAGCGCTAAATAAGTCACTGTACGAAATAGGTAACCAGTCCTATGGATTGATAACATTCCGGACCAACTTAAGGGGGCCAAATATTTCATAAATATTGGTTTGAAGTCTAGTTATCTCCAGGTGCCAATCCAACCCTCTTATGTATGGAATACTTCATTCAAATCCAAGGAGGGGCTTTTCAAATGGTTGGTCATGCCTTTCGGGTTGACAAATTCCCCTGCAACCTTCATGAGGTTGATGGATGACATCTTGTGGCCCTTCACTAACTCATTCGTGGTAGTGTATTTGGAATACATCCTTATCTTCAACCAGAGTTAGGAAGAGCACCTACACCATATACGACAGGTCTTCCAAACCCTGTGAAAACACAAGTTGTGTGCCAATTTGGAGAAATGCACTTTTGTTATGACCCATATTCAATATTTGGGGTACATCATTGATGAGTGGGGTGTGCAAGTGGACCCAGCCAAGATAAAATTTATTCAATATTGGCTAGCCCCAACCACTCTAACAAAGCTATGAAAATTTCAAGGACTTGATAATTTCTACCACAGGTTTGTGTTGAGTTTCTCTCATATCACTTGGCCTTTGAGTCAAGTCACCAAGGGCAGAGTGAAAGAAAATTTATTCCGGTCTAAATCCCAAAAAAAGGCATTTGTCGATTTGAATCATCACCTCTAATTTGTATTAGTGATCAAATTAATAGACCTACAACATTCATTTGATATTGAGACAAATGCCTCTGACTATGTTATCGAGGCAATTCTTACTCAGTCGGGGCATCCAGTGTCTTATCATAGTGAGACACTTTCAGACACAGTCTGAAAGTATCCCACCTATGATAAAGAGATGCATTCCATTGTGTAGGCCTACCAAAAATGGAAGCATTATATTCTAGGGAAATAAGCAATCATCCACACATACCACCAGCCCATGAATTTCATATAGACACAAGGAAAGTTGTAGAACGATCACCATCGAAAATGGTCCACATATATGCAATAGTTCCACTTGAACATTAAGCACAAGAAGGGAAGTACCAATAATGTTGCACTCTATCTTAGCTGACCACTAATCATGGCGTTGGCCACTGTGTTCGACTCTTATGGACAAGAGACTTCAGGGTGGATGCATCTTTATAAGAGCGATCCAAAACTCGACAAAAATTATCAGATTTTCTTGGAAAGCAAGAAAGTTATATATTTTCACCTCCAGGGCACACTGTTATGCCACCTGGGACACCTTTGTGTTCCTTCAAGTGATCATGTAAATACGATATGTAAAGTGCACTATTGTCGGGTTTTTGGACATTTCAGAGTAGAGAAAATAGTGGCAATGTTGCAAAAGTATTTTTTTTTGTCGAACATTCGACAGGAAGTTGGGAAGTACATATGATCCTGCATTTCCTGCACCATTGGAAAATCGAAAATCAAGAAGCAAGGCCTATATACTCCTTTTACTACTCCTATTCATCCTTGGGAATCCATCTCCATGGATTACATGTCAAGCCTCCCTTCTATTAAGCATGGAAATGTTTTCATTTTTCTGGTCATCGACAGATTCTCTAAGATGGCCATTATGACGTCCTGCAAGAAGAGTATCACAATAGAGGCCATTATTAAGCTCTTGTTTGAATGAGTGTGGGTACACTTTGGGATCCCACAGTCCACTATCTTGGATCGAGACAACAGGTTCATGAGTACATTTTGGCTAAACCTCTGGTCAATGTTGGATACCAAGCTCACTAAGTCCACATCCTTACACCCCCAAATAGATCGCCAAACAGAGGTCGTGAATAGGATGATTATGCACATTATGTGCATGTACAACTCAAAGAATCCATGCACATGGGATTAAATCCACCCCTATGTCAAGCATAGTTACAATAGAGATATCCATAGCTCAACTGGACACAGTCCCTTTCAGGAGAGGTTGGGATTCCAACCACTATTTCCCATTGATTTGGCCATGCCATTTGCAGCTACTCAGGAAGATTCAACTCATGTCCACTCTAAATCTGATAGGGCTAACAACTTCATTGAGTGAATTCATCACATCCGCTAACAATTCTATGACATATTGGACTGAGCCAATGCTAAGTACAAGCAAAGTAATTCTCAATATTGGGTGCCTCATAAGTTTCAGGTGAGCGACAAAGTTTGACTGCATTTGTAGAAGGAGCACCTCGTTGGGCCCCACCACAAACTTTTCCCGCACTGATATGGGTCATACACCATCACCAAGGTTGTAGGGGACAATTCCTTTGAGTTTAACATTCCACTATTCCTTGGCCTGCACCCAGTATTCAATGTGGACCAACTATGTCTGTATTTTCCCCCATTGTTGCACCCATCCGACATTGCTAAGTAGCTGAAACCAACAAAGTTCAACCCAAGATAGATTGAACAAGCCACAAATAATATGATAATGGAAATACATATCAAGAACACTCACTAACAAAGGATCCATAAATATCGAGTTTTCAAAGCAAGCCAACTCCTTCACTAGGGAAAGTGGTTCACTAGGGACTAGGTTCAATAAAAATTTCCTCACCTCATGGGGCCTCTTCACATAATGGGTACCATTGGTTCTTAAGGGGGGAGGACTGAACCAGGTTTATATTGGTGTCTACTTGCCTATTCCACCTAGACCTCCAGTTGGGTTTATCTTTTTCCTTGATTATAGCATCATTTACTATTTTTAGTAGTTTTTTGAATCGTAAACTTCTAGAGATATTTTAACCCCATAAAAGAGGTTTTTCAGTACTTGTAGAGATATTTCCATAGAGGTATTTTACGCAAAAAATGGAGATCATATGACCAAGTTATGACCTTATGAAGTTGGTTTCCCAACTAACCCTAACGGTGCCCACAAACTCTTGGCATTCCATTTCCTAGGGTTAGGATTTTGGTTGTTTAGGGTTTTCCTTTGTTGTTCAATAATAAAAATTCCCTTTAGCCTCATTGTAATAGATTTCATAGGCATGTAGCTGCCACATCTCTTCTCAGAGATAAGCTACCATGGTCCGAGCTATTTTATTTCTGTTATGCTTGTAAACATCTTTCAATTCTTTGATATTAATTAAATGAATATTTATTTCTATTGCATATTTGTGTTTATCGTTATATATGTATTATGTTGTGTTCCTACATAAGTCTAGATCAGTGGGTATCAAATATTTAGAAAAAAATTTGTTGCTCAAGTTCCACAGTTGCTTACATAAATACATTCAAGAGGAAATGGAGTTCCTCGACATATCCTCGCTTGGTGCAGCATATCGATATGCTACCAAGATTGAGCAGAAATTTAAACAGACGAAGTGATACTTTGGATCTGCGAATCCAAAGCAAGGGAAAGGCGCCCCCAAACTGCAGAAAAAAGGACAAAGCCAAGGCGGGGTGACCCAGGACAACCTGCTGAAGCTGCGAGAAAATAACAACACCATGAAGACAATTAATGGTGTGAGTTTCATAAGAGCCCCACTCACAAAAAAAGTGAGTGTTAAGTCAAGCAGTCATTGGTGGCCATTTTTACAGCTTCTGAATCATATACATGTTCCAATTCTGAGTCAAAACCTGACAAGGGGAATGAAAAAGGGAAGAAAATTATTGATGTAGAGCCCAGTGCCACCATTTTCACCAGTAAGATCCAAAATATTGAGCCTAAATATCTAGAGGAGGGGGAGAAGATTTTCCACTCATAAATGTGGGTGAAGGGTTCTCTGCTATAGTTCATTATCGAAAATGAGATCCAAAATAACCTCATATTAGCAGAGGTCATGAAGTGGATGGGCCTACCGACCACACCACGCCCACAGTTGTACACTATCGGGTGGCTTCACCAAGGATGAGATCTCTGCGTCAACCAACAGTGATGCGTTCCCTTCAGAATCAAGCCTGTCACGGATGAGGTATCGTGTTATGTTTCTCCTCTTGAAGTTTGTGATTTATTATTAGGCCAACCATACTTGTGGAAGTGATATGTTGTTTATGAATCTAGGCCTCACACTGTTATTATTTCTTTGGAAAATAAGTTGTACAGGATATCGGGGGTAGCATTTCCTACCACCATCTCTTTGATCTCCGTGAAGCAATGCAGTAAGATCATTTCCTAGACCTGGAAATTTATCTTCCTTATGATCTGGCCTTAGGACAAGAAGAAGATTGTGGCCACATCCACATCCTCCAGATAGGGATCCTTTGCATGAAAAAAACATATGGACATGGTCATGGAGGAGTACAGGGACATATTCACCTCACCCACAGGGGTACCCCTGCACTATCAGGTCAAGCACTCCAACGATCTGGCCTTGGGCGCGCCGCTACCCAATATACTGGTCTACCAATTTAGGATTTGTTGCATAAATGGAACATCATGCCAAGTTCATCAACATGTGGGATCCCGATTGTTTTGGTACATAATAAAGATGACGCCTAGAGAATATGTATTGACTATTGAGCACTGAATAAGTCATTTTCCAGAATAGGTATCCAATCCCACGGATTGATGACCTTATGGACCAACACAAGGGGCTAAACATTTCAGCAAGATTGGTTTGAAGTATTTTTATCACCAGGTGTCAATCAAACCCTCTGATGTGTGAAAGACTACCTTCAAATACAAGGAGGGCCTTTTCGAAAAGTTGGTCATGCCTTTCGGGTTGATGAATTCCCCCATAACCTTCATGAGGTTGATGGAGGAAATATTGTGACCCTTCACCAACTCATTTGTGGTAGTGTATTTGGACGACATCTTGATCTTCAGCCAAAGTTGGGAAGAGCACCTACACCATATAGGGTAGGTCCTCCAAACCCTGCGACCACAAAATGTGTGTGCCAATTTGGATAAATTCACTTTTGGTATGACCAAGGTTCAATATTTGGGGTACATCATTGATGAGCGGGGCATGCATGTGGACTCATCCAATATACAAGTTATTTTATTTTGGCCAGCCCCAACCACTCTAACAGAGCTACACAGCTTTCTGGGACTTGCCAATTTCTACCACAGGTTCGTGTTGGGTTTCTCTCATATCACTTTACCTTTGATTCAAGTCACCAAGGGAGGAGAAAAAGAAGAGTTCTTATATTTTGAATCCCAACATGAGAATTTTTTTAGTTGAATCATCGCCTCAGCTCTGCACTAGTGCTTATATTAACAGACCTAAAAAAACCATTTGATATTGAGACAGATGCCTTCGACTATGATATTGGGGTAGTTCTTACTCAATAGGGGCATCTACTGGCTTATCACAGTGAGACACTTTCATAAACAGTTTGAAAGTATCCCACCTATGAAAAAAGGTTTATTCCATTGTGAAAGGCTACCAACAATGGAAGCATTATATTATGGGGAAGGAAATGGTCATCCACATAGACCACCAACCTGTGCAGTTCATACGGACACAAGGAAAGTTGCAAAACCATCATCGTCATAAATGGTCCACATATCTACAACAATTCCACTTGAACATAAAGTACAAGAAGGGCAACACCAATAATGTTTGCAGACTATCTCAGCTGACCACCAGTCATGGCTCTGACCACTGTGCTCAAATCTTGTGGACACGAGACTTTGGGGTGGCTGCATCTTTACAAGAGTTATCCATAACTTGGAAAAAATTATCAGATTCTCCTAGAAGGCAAGAAAGTTCCAAATTTTCACCTCGAGGGCACATTGTTATGAAATTTGGGAAACCTATGTGTTCCTTCAAGTGATTGTGCCAAGATGATTTGGGAGGCGCAATACAGTCAGGTCGATTGACATTTCAAAGTAAATAAAATAGTGGCAACGTTGCAGAAGTATTTTTATTGCTTGAACCTTCGACAAGATGTTAGGAAGTACATGATATATTGCACTGCCTGCACCACTTCCAAATCTACAAACAATAAGCAAGGCATATATACTCTTCCGTCTACTCCTATTCAGCCTTGGGAATCCATTTATATGGATTACATGTCGGTCCTCCCTTCTACTAAGCATGGAAATGAATGTATTTTCGTGGTCGTCAAAAAATTCTCTATGATGGCCATTTTGGAGGCATGTAATAAGAGTATCACAACAGGGGCCACTGTTAAGATCCCTTCTGAATGGGTGTGGGTAAAATTTGGTATCCCATAGTCCATTATCTTAGATTAAGACATAAGGTTCTTGAGTACATTTTTTTCAAGCCTTTGGTCGATGCTAGATACCAAGCTCACTAAGTCCACAACCTTCCACCCCCAAACTGATGGCCAAACAGAGGTCCTGAACATGATAATCATGCACATTTTTCACATGTAAAACTCAAAGAATCCATGCACATGGGATGAAATCCTCCCCTATGTACAACACAGCTAAAACATAACTATCCTTAGCTCAACTATCCATGGCCCCTTTCAGGAAGGGTTGGGATTGCAGCCACTATGTCCCATTGATGTAGTCATACCATTTGCAGCTACTCAAGAAGATTTGGCTCATGTCCAATATGAAGCTGACAGGGTTAACATCTTCATTGAGGGCATTCATCACATCTTCTAGCATTTCCATGACATATTGCATTGAGCCAATGCTAAGTACAAGTAGCTTCATGATCAACATCAAGTGCCACATAGGTTCTAGGTGGGCAACAAAGTGTGGCTACATTAGCAGAAGGAGCGCCTCGTTGGACCCTACTGCAAGCTTTCCCCACTCTGATATGGATCGTACACCATCACCAAGGCTATAGGGAATAATTGTTTTGAGTTTAGCATCCCATCATTCCTTGGCCTGCACCCAGTATTTAATGTGGACTGACTGCGCCCATATTTTCTCCCATTATTGGACACATCTGACATTGTTGAGCAGCTAACACAAACAAAGCTCAACCCAAGATGCATTGAACCTGCAAAAACTGATAGGATCATGGATACACATATTAATAACACTCGCCAGTAGAAGATCTAGCTATATCGAGTTGTAAAAGCAAGCCAAATCCTTCACCAGGGCAAGTGGTTCACCAGGGACCAGGTTCAACAGAAATTTCCTTACCTCATGGAGGCTCTACACGCAATGGGGACCATTTATTCCTAAGGGGGGAGGACCGATCCATGTGGATATTGGTGGCCACCCTCCTATTCCACCTAGACCTCCAGTCGAATTCATCAATTTCCTTGATTACAATAGCATTTACTATTTTTAGTAGTTTTTCAGGTCCTCAACTTCCGAAGTTATTTTGACCCCATAAATGAAATTTTTTTAGGTCTGCAATAGACCCATAGCATAGGAAAGGGCCTATATAAAATCCTATAGCACTCAGAGAGATATTTCCAACGAGGTACCATACACACCAGACAGATATCATATGACAAAGTTACGACCTCAGGAAGTTGGTTGCCCAACTAACCCCAACGGGGCCCACAAACTCTTGGTGTTCCATCTCTTGGGGTTAGGATTTTGGTTGTTAGGGTTTTCCTTTTTTGTTAAATAATAAAAATTCCCTTGAGCCTCGTTATAACATAGTTCATAGGCATGTAGTTGCCACATCTCTTCTCAGAGATAAGCTACCATCGCCCAAGCTAGTTTATTTCCATTATACTTGTAAGCATCTTCCAGTTCTTTGATATTAATGAAATGAAGAATTATTTTTGTTGCATATCTGTGTTTCTATATATATATATATATATTTTTGTTTTCATACATAATTATGTATCAATTCAACTGTTGAGAGTGGACTTGGAGGAAATTTACTCCTCTCTATGTAGTTTACAAATTGGGATTTCCAAAATTTCGAACCAGGTTTAATCTTCTCTATAAATTCTAGTCTAGCATAAGAATACTCTTTAACAGCTCTAGTATGAGTGTGGATCCTTGCACTCCCAACAAAAGTAACTCCACTATTTCCAATTAGTAGTCATGCAAACTCAGTCTCCATTAAATTACTTAGCAATAGTTTCTCTAGACTCAACAACTAGCTTCCTCCCAAACCTGAATTTTCTTGCTCTTGTAAATTCACTAATTGGAAAATATCCCTAGTGGCTTCTCCCTTTTACATTTTTTTCATATTCCATGTTTTGTTTTCTTAATATTAGGGGTCTTTTTACAAAGACTATAAATCCAACTATCTCTTGGAAATTTGGTACTCCTTTCATTGTACTCTATGAAAACTACTTTTAGAACCTCTAACCATACTTTGATAATGGTTTCCATATTGTAATTTTTTCTACTACTTCTCTTCATGCAAATTTGATAATGTAAAACCTATCATTTAAATTGTGTGTGTGTGGCGGGGGGGGATACCCTTTATTTCTACTAAATAAAATAATATGGTTATAAATGTTTTCATGTATATACTCTTTTTAATTTATAATTTTGAGTTTCTCCCTAATTCCAAGTCAATATGATAACCTCTTTCCTCGATAGTATTAAAATTATTTATAATGTGAATAACATTTTTTTGTTTTATTTTTAGTTTATATTCATGAATTATTTGTTTCTTTTTTTGTTTGCAAGTTGATGTGATAACATTTTTGATAGCTGGAGGGAATAATCCCATGATTGAATAATTTTCATTAACTCATATCATGCCTAAATAAAAGAGGTAGTGACCTTTGATTTCATGTTTTATGAGGTTTGAATGACTCTTCCTATTCACCAATAACTCTTCATATTTATTCTAACTTAATATTTACAATATACCTCAATCCCTAAGGATTATGTATCTAACATTCCTCCTTTAATCATAAGGGGCATTTGTGAGTCCAAGCATCATTTTGAACTTTTCAAAAATTTCTCTTCTAAGTGCTTTGGTGAAGATGTAAAAAATAATCTCAAAAGAATAGTCTTGGTCTCTACATAATGTCGAATTAGATGATTCTTTGTGTTGATGTGCTTAGTTAGATCATGGAATTTGTGATTCTTGCTCAACTTGTTTGTAGAAGTATTGTCAACTAGAAGAGGAGTAGAATTCACCTATTTCTCTTACAAATCTTTAAGTATTTTTATGAGCCACACAATTTCCTTTGTTTTTTTTTTTTAAGGTGAATTTTATTGCCTACAAAATATGGAGTTTACATCAAGAGTAGGAACTGTCTTTTCAGTCTCTAAATAGGAAGACTGGTCTAGGTGGATATTGGTGGCCACCCACCTATTCTATTTGGACCCGCACCATCAGTTCCTTCACTTTTTCACTTTCAGCACAACTTACTATTTTTAGAAGGTTTTCAGTTCCTGAAATTTCGGAGTCGTTTGGAGGCCCTAATGAGTCAAGTGGATATTGGTGGCCACCCACCTATTCCATTTGAACCCCCACCATCGGATCTTTCAGTTTCGGCATAACTTACTACTTTTAGTAGTTTTTCGGGTCTTGAACTTTCGGAGCCATTATAAGGCCCTAAATGACGTTTTTTGGGAAAACCGGAAGCAACATCGGTCCATGGACCGATGTTGCTATGGACCGATGTTTCTCACATAAAAATATGTATTCCTCGAATAGATCTTTCTAGCGAGGTATGGTGCGCGTCAAATGAAGATTGTATTGCAAAGTTATGTCCCTGGGAAGTTGAAATGCCAATTTACCCAAACGGGGTCCATAGTTTTGGTGCTTCATCCCCTACGGTTAGGTTTTTGGATGTTTATGGTTTTCCATTATTTCTCAATAATAAATAGGCCTTCGAGCCTCATTTTAACACAGTTTAGAGGCATGTAGCTACCACATCTCTTCTCAGAGATAAGTTACCATCGCCCTCACTAGTTTATTTCCATTATGTCTGTAAACATATTTTAGTTATTTGATATTAATTAAATGAAGTGGTATTTCTACTGCATCTCTGTGTTTATGTTTATTTCTATCTTTTATTGTGTTCCTACATAAATCCGGATCAGAGACCTGGCTATAACTAGAAACAAAACTCTCCATAGAGAGGATTGCGATAACTGGAAACAACAAGAGATTACAAAATTCAAAATATAATTTTCTTTACAATCTCCTTTGTTACTTCTATATTTTCCACATGTTTTTCCTCTGTTATGGAATTTGCTAGAATTGATTGTTTTTGTGACCTCCATGAGAAAATTATTGATCAAGGCTCATGAGATATCCTAAAGTTGACACTCCATTTTATCTATCCCCATAAAATTCTAATATCCAATCAAGATGAATCAATCCACCTCAGAGTATTTGAGACCAAAGTCTTGAGTTCCTTTCAAGTATTTCAAAACTCATTTTGCAATAGACCATTGTAATTCTCAATATTTTTACATTAACCTAGGAAGAATCCCAACAACAAATGAAATATCTAGTCTTATGGTGGTAAGATTGATAATACTTCCCACCAGTTTTCTATATTTGGGTGCATCCTCAAATTCATTTCCTTCTTTTGATGTGAGCTTAAATTTTGTTCCATTGGAGTAGAGAGAGGGTTACACTCATCTATGCTAAACTTATTCAAAAATTCTCCAAAGACGTATTTTGGGCGATGAATATTTAATTTGGATTTTGAGTCACTTCAATGCCCTTGCAGTAGTGAAGATATCCCAAAAATTTCATCTAAAATCCTTTCTTCAATTATTTATTAATGTATACAATATCACTTTCATTTTTCCCTATTATCAACAGATCATCTGCATACACTAAAAGATATACAACAAATTTTCCAACTTTTAAAAAAAATACTATTGGATCATTAATATAAAAGTTCTTGAAATTCAATTTCAAAATATGCTCAGTTAGATTTTCATACGAGAATGATGGTTTTTTTTCATTCCATATAAGGATTTGATGAGTTTAATTTATTTTTTCTTGTCCCTTCATAATAAAACTTTTTGGTTGATATATGAAGACATTCTCTTTCGAGCCTTCATTGAAGAAGAAAAACTTCACATCCATTTGATGAACTTTCCATCCATTTTGTAATACCAAGGAAATTAAAGTATGAATGGTAAACCATTGTGTTGTGGATGGGAAAATCATCCTCATAATCATTGCCTTCTATGCAAATCCTTTTTCTGTGAGCCTCACTTTTTACTTGTTAAGTGCTATGATTTCACACTTATTCTTCTATACCCACTTGCAACAAACTTGTTTGATTTTCAATGGAGGATCCACCAACTTCAACATCCCATTATTATGAGAGAATCATACTCCTACATGGCTTCTTTCCACTCATCATGAGAAGAAAATTCTTCAAAGGAATTTGTTCAAATTTAGTTGATAAATTAAATTCGCAATTATATGAAACACCACATCATCTACCTCACATAAATTTGAAATATCAAAATCACCTCTATCATGCTATTTTTAGTGTAGCCCCTTATTAATATTGATTTGCTCATATATTCCCCATATTGTTATTATTGTGCCCATAGAAGCCCACTTTGTTATTGGTGTGCCCTTGCATTTTTATTATTATGTTGGCTAGGATTATATTGTGACCCCTTGGACTCCATTAAATAGAAAGGAGGTTTTTTCTTTTGTATTATCCAAGAATTTTTCAATTATGTAATTTAAGGGAGGTTTCCTGTAATATTCCCAATTAGGGAAATCAACAATATATTCACAGAAAACGCATTTTTCACCTTTTGTTATCTTGATCAATAACATCCCATACTGAGAATAGCCAAAACAACCCAATTCTTGCAACACGAAATTCTTTGAGAAAGTGATAGCATAGTTTATTGTGGGTGTATACTCCAAAATAGAGAGAAAAAATATATTTTCTATTATATTAATCAATAGAGCTTAAAAACTGAGATCTAGTCTCTTTTACATAAATCCAAGATGACCCGGCAAGGGTTTCTTGCTTGACATGAGATACAAGAAGCATATGCTGCAGATATATGGTTGAATCAAACTGTATGAATGAAGCACTGCATGAATATGGCTGATAATACAAATAAATGGTTGTAGCTCCTCCTATTAGCTTTCCGGGGAAAAAGCTAATCCTCCTTTAGGGAAACTAGCTCATGAAACAGGGGTTTAAACCCTTCCACTGCAACACCATAAGAAATAACGTAGTTTCTTCAAGGGACTGCACTGTAGCTGTAGGTGAATGCTTGGCCAAGTGTTGGATGGTGGAAATGAAGTCCAGAAATCTCCTCTCAGATTCGTTAAACAAGTCCTCCAAGGAAGAGTGGGGAATTCCCGCATGAGAAAACCCTTGTACTAAACAGTACAGCAAACTTAGCTAAACAGTTGAAGCATGCAATAAGTCTAAAAAAACCCAATCATAAAATCATATTCTCCATTCATACCCCATATGGCTGCCATTCCCTCCATTATATAGTTGATGGGCTTCCTCATCATGGGTCCCACCCATTTATGAGGTTACTTCCATGAAAAGTCTCCTCCTCCAAAATTACGTTGTCTCCATTAGTTCCACTCTTCTATTTAGAATGTTGTTTGATTTTGCCAACCTTGACATAGTCTCCATGCATTGTCTCCTTTCACACCCACGGTGTATTTATTCTGACTAGCTAAATTGATCCACATTCATATTGAGTTGTCTTTATTGATGATCCACTCCTCCCATATTAGCGTTGTTGACTTGGTCAAACTTGACCTTGTCCACATGTATTAGCCCTTGTTCACAAATGACGGTGCTTGATCCAGTTATTAACATGATCCCTTTTTACATTAAGAGGGATTTTATGCCTACTTAAGATACTTATGGGCCTCCTTACCCATTTATTCATCTAACTAAATGTTAAGAGAAAAATTAATATTCCCATTAGTTGCATGCTGATTTAGGAATATTACAGTATTCCCCTCCCTAATTTTTCTTATCCTCAAGCAACTGCAAGGGTGTTGCAAAATCTTCCCTCCTCCTCTTGTGGGCTCTACATCCAATAGTCTCCACCATTGCTTCAGATATTCTGTAACAATTCTGTCTCCCAACGATTCCTCCCAAATGTGTAAGTTAGCCTTTGGTGGATAAACCAAATGGCTCTCATCCTAAAAGAATGGAAGGTCTATATGGAAACCTTATTGTTGTTAAATCGCCTCCTCAAGGTAGAAGTGATGACAATCATAGGGGACTTCATTCACAATTAAAGACTCCCATCTCCATGCTATCATCCAAATAACATGAATCACCACCCAGCTTGGTAATTCATAGAAAAGCTCCTCCCAAATGCTCATGAGAGGCATATCCCAAGTGCTCCAAAAAATCATATGGCCCACCTCATAAAGAAACAAGTGATCTACTGTAGTTTCCATATCATCTCCCATGCTCCCCTTGAAGCATGCAGCACAAAAGGTGTGGGAAATTTCATTCCCCAAGGACACATCCAACCAATGTGTCTCCCCTCCAATCATGTTCCCAACAAAGATAAGAACATCTTCAGCATATGGAATCATAATTAAATTCATTCTAGCTGCCATATGTATTAAAGGAGAAGGATAATGGTCCCTCATGTGCAACCAGCGCAGTTTTACTCCTAACTACCATAGGATATGATATAACAAGTATTTCCCCCACCACTTGTTTGTTGCCCCATTCTTCTTTCATGTTTTTAGAAGGTGTATGATGGTTGGTGTTAATGAATCACACCATGAAGAGTACATCATCTCCCCAAAATCTTCTAGGGAATGGTCAACATCACCATTTCTGATGGCCCCAAGTAGCCCATGAGGAAAATAAGAAAGAGTGTCCCCTCTTGGAGAAATACCCTGCAAATGTGTGGTAATAAAATGCAAGTATATAGTAAATATATCATGATTTTCAGAAATAGAGTCCTTACCATACACTTGGTTTGAATCAGTGAGGTAGCTCATGGATGAGCCCCCTCTCACACCCAAAGAATAAGGAGGTGGTAGTGATAACTCTTCCCAAGAGCTATGTCCCTCCTCAACCTGCAGACAATATATGCACTTCCTCATGTGATAGTGCATCTCCTCTTTGAAGTCTTCCCACATGAATCCCTCCAAGATAGTACGGTATGTTTTAATGAAATTAGTGGGATTGGAAAGAAAGATCTCATAGGTTGCATATAGTAGTTTATCCTTGAGATTGGAATCTCTAGTCAAATAGATCTGATTATGAAAATAAATGACTCCATCAACCACTCTATACCTCTTATCCATCACTTTCCCATCAAGAACCTTACATGTGAAGAGGTTCTTGGAATATTCTACCAAGAGTTGAGACTCCCAATATGGATCTAGGCTCCCCAACAATGACAACACTGTAGAAATCTTAAATGAAGTACATGTCATATGATGACTCTCCTATTTGGCATGCTCAATCCCAAAGCCACATGTTGGAGTAATGTCACTCCTCCTTTGCTGCCCCTCTTGTAGATGATCTTGCTCAAGACAAGATTGAAGTATATGTAAGTTAACCTTTTCTTGAAAGGTCTCTTTCTTCCAAAACTTCCATAGTGTTTCCCATGTATGCAGGAGTGGTAATACCCTCTTGCCATATTCAGAAATCTTCATTATGTGTAGAAGTATCATTTGCTGCTCCAAGGCTATGGAGTGGCCATTTGACACCATGCTCATGTCATCATATATTTTTGAATCCTCCTTTTCCAGTGCAAATATCTAAGTGGAAATAGCAATGTCCATATTAGAAAATTTCTCACCCTTCCTTGGAACCCATCAATGATTCTCAGCATTGTGATAGCTTCTTCCAAGGCTCCTTCCTTAGCCAAATACATCAATGTTTCCTTAAGTTGATAGAACACTTTATTCATTTCCCAATCAGGGGGTCTCCCTAGTGGAATGCCTCCATGTAATGAAACATCAAAGCCCGAAGGAGGCTGTATATGTGAGTGGACTGATTTGTCCGTGTCCTTACTGCACAAATCCTCCTGCCTCTTCTGTGTATCAATCTTCTAAAATATAGAGGGGTGTGTGCTCCTCATCATATGATTCTTTCCCTCCCCTTTATCTCCTTCTATCTTCAAGATCTCATAATTTCCAATGATGGCACATGTTGCACATGGACTGTGCCATGATCTCCATATGTGAGATTATTTGGAACTCCTTAAAAGAGTGAAAGAGATTATCTCTTTGGAGAAAATGCTCCATCTTCCTCTTCATGATGTACTAGATATGCTCTTGATATGATAGCGATGTTACCTCCAGCCTTCTCTTTCTCCTCGTCAATATTTGAGAATGCCTCATCAACAATGAGAGACCCTAGATCTTGGTCTTCCCTTGAAGGAGGAATCTCTTCATGCAATGGGGATCTTGCCCTTGGTAAGGTATCATAAAATTTTTCATAGCCCTCAATGGTTTTCTGAAATGGATTTGGGTTTATAGATCCTTCCAACCCATGCAAAGGTTTTGTTTGTTTTGGTTTGATTAGCTCTACCAAAGGTGTTTCAGAAAAAAATTTCATCAAACCTTTCCACTACTCTCCTAGTGAACTTTTCATAAGTAGATGTATTTGAATTCTTTAATGAAAATGATTCAAACAACCACCAAGCATAAGCTTTACCTTCAAAATGCAGCGCTGCTAATTTAATGGCTTCATCTTCTAAAACTTGATGTTGATGTACATAGGTGTCTAGCGCCTCCACCCAAACCCTAGCTGGAAATTTAGGTGAGCCATCAAAAGTATATAGAAATAATCTACCCACACCATGTTGCTTTCCCCTTGTACTCCTTTCCTCCTTGATCCTGCAAAACCCTTGGAAGTTTAAGTGATATTTGAACCTCTTAGATTTTGATTCATATTCTTGCAAATAATCACCAACAGTCTCCTTCTTTGGCACATCTCCTTTCTCCATCTCACTTGTCATGAACATATGGTTGGTAGAGCGTTGTAAATCTGATGGTGTGGCTGAATACTCACACCCCATAATATGAGGAACTAGAGCTTTCCTCATTTACAAATCTTGTTAAGGGATCTCCATGTTTTTCCCTCCTCATTTCTTTGATGTCTTTGCTGATACCATGCAGAGTTTGAAGAAGAATTTTTGAGAATTCCTTCCCTCCAGATAATAAGGGTTTTCCTTGATCTCTTTTGTAGATCCTCTCCTTCCCATGAGAATACTCCATAATGGTTGAAGTACACAGGCTGAGCCAAGATTAGAGCTCTGATACCACTGTAATATTCCCAAATAGGGAAATCAGCAATATAAGCAAAGAAAACACATTTTTCAGAAATATGTATTATAACAGACAATAAAAGCCCATGGATCCTTTATGTTAGACATTATAACAATCAAATATAAAAGTATATTAGAAACAAATCATTTTTACTAAGTTAAACATACCTCCCATGCCCATAATAGCCCAAAAACACTGCAACCCCAAGACTACTGCAACACAGAATTACTGCAGAAAGTGACAGCAGCTTATTGAGGGTTTATACTCCAAAATAGAGAGATAAAATAGATTTTCTATTATATTAATCAATAGAGCTTAAAAACTGAGATCTAGTCTCTTTTACATAAATCCAAGATGACCCAACAAGGGTTTTTTGCTAGACATGAGATACAAGAAGAATATGTTGCATATATATGGCTGAATCATGTTGTATGGCTGAAGCACTGCATGAATATGGCTGATAATACAAATAAATGGTTGTATCTCCTCCTATTAGCTTTCTGGGAAAAAGGTTGATCCTCCTTCAGGGAAACTAGCTCATGAAACAGGGGTTTAAACCCTTCCACTGCAACACCATAAGAAATAACGCAGTTTCTTCAAGGGACTACACTGTAGCTATATTTGAATGCTTGGCCAAGTGCTAGTTGGTGGAAATTAAGTCCAGAAAGCTCCTCTCATATTCCTTAAATAAGTCCTCCAAGGAAGAGTGGGGAATTCCTGCATGAGAAAACCCTTGTACTAAACAGTACAGAAAACTTAGCTAAACAGTTGAAGCATGGAATAAGTCTAAGCATACCCAATCATAAAATCATATTCTCCATTCATACCCCATATGGCTTCCATTCCCTCCATTATATAGTTGATGAGCTTCCTCATCATGGGTCCCACCCATTTATGAGGTTACTTCCATGCAAAGCCTCCTCCTCCAAAATTACATTGTCTCCATAGTTCCACTCTTCTATTTACAACGTTGTTTGATTTGGTCAACCTTGACATAGTCTCCATGCATTGTCTCCTTTCACACCCAACGTGTCTTTATTCTAACTAGCTAAACTGATCCACATTCATATTGAGCTGTCTTTATTGATGATCCACTCCTCCCACATTAGTGTTGTTGACTTGGTCAAACTTGACCTTGTCCACATGTATTAGCCCTTGTTCACACATTACGGTGCTTGATCCAGTTATTAACATGATCCCTTTTTACATTAAGAGGGATTTTATGCCTACTTAAGATACTTATGGGCCTCTTGTTGTACCTTAAGAGACAATCCCTTCGCTGTGATAAGGAATTCGTGTTTAAGACATTTATATTGTTATGTCATGGAAATATTGGTCTTTGTTTAATCACCTTCAAATATTTATCATTAAACCCTTAAATATCAAATATAATGAATGTCCCACAATGCTATTATCTGCTAATATTGAATTGAATGATTAGAAGAACATGTAAGAAAGAAGCCCAAATTGATATGCTATTGTACAAAATATATCACCCAAAACTCCAGAAGAATTATAAGGAAAGAAACAGTTAAAATGAAGGAGCGTCTATTAAGGATTTTAACTCTTACTTACACAAGTAAAAAGAGACCCGCAGCTTCATTACTTCATTTTATTCAAAGATGAAAAGTACACAATGTAAACTAGAAGACACATCAACATCAACAAATTCCAGAAACTTTCTTTTCATTCATTAATCTTTTCAAATCTAAGTACAAAAATTGCAGTCTGAAGGTCCAAAACTCGAAACCTTTTTCTTTCTTATTCATCTCATTAAATACAATGGAAAGCAGTTTGTAACTGCAGTAACTGATCCTAACTACTTCAACTACTTAGTACATCGTCAACTATCTATTACATGTCCTCAAAATTTTTTATTACAATTACATTCTCTTTTAAAGAGGAAAATAATATGAAATTAAAATCCTAATATATATGTTGAATGTGAATTGATGACGATGATGTTGCATTTCCTTGACTAACTGGTTTATCCTTTTTTGAATTCAAGGGGTACTTTCTTAAATCTATCATCCAGGCTCTGCATTTCTTCCATATCTCAATGTTTGTCTTGGGTGAATGAAACAGCTTGTGATACTCCAATCGGAAAGTAGCAATTCTGTTGAAAGATGGCTTCTCTGCAAACAAATTTTTCACTAACCACAACATCTGAAAATGTCTTTGAAGGAAATTGATCATTTTTACTCCTTTAAGAGTCTGAGTCTTTTCATGAGTATTTTCTACCTTACTTTTTTCCAACACTAGTAAGGGTTCATAAGAATTCCATGAGAACAAACCACCTCCAAGACCCCAGCACGATGGTAAACCTGCTCTTGCTATTTTATCAAATAATTGATCAAACTGACTCATTGCTTCCTTTAGCTCAATCAACTTCTTTTTTGTAGACTTCCTGCAATCATTTTTGACAATCATTTTGTTAATTTCCACAGCATATAAAATCCTACCTTTAATTTATTTTTCTTCGAACTCCTGATCTGTTTTAGAATCAATGAAATTGATGAAATTTATTTCCCAAATCACCCTATTGATTGTCTTATATTTGTCTGTCATGACTTGCTCTTCAAATTCCCTGATAATTCTTTTTTCTTCTGCAATAATAGTCAGAAAATCCCATATTGTTTTCATTTCTTCAATAATATCATTCCAGATGATATCCTTAGCCTATATTAAGGATATGTTTCCCTTCAATCTTTATTTGAGATTTTTAATCTCAACATTAGCAGTTTGGCATTCCATTTTATACTTATTGACTTCTCCCTCAGTAGCTTTTATAAACTTTGTTGTTGTTTCCAAATCAGATTGTGCCTTTTTCCGATCTATTTCTGTCATCTTCAATTCAGTGGTTAATTGAGATATTTGTGCTACCAGATCTTCACTACCTGATGGAAAAACAAAAGTGCAAGTATGAGATTCAATATGGTTCTGCAATGACAGTGCAGTTTGCTTTAATTTAGTGACTTATTCTTCCTTTTTCATGAGCTGCTGAAGAGGTTTTTCTTTCTCATTTTCCACCTCTGAAACCTCTGCTGCCATGGAATGTTCTCCTGCAGGAAATTTCAATTTTTTCTTTAGTAAAGATATTTCTGATTCAGCAGTTTGCAGAAGCTTCTGCATAGCTGACCTGTCATTGGGATCTACTCCAATATTCACTATGATCTTTTTGAGCTCTTCGTTTTGGATTGTCAAAGCCCTGGAATTGGCTTTCTCTAACTTCAACTACTTTATCACCTTTCCAAGCATATTCTCTGCCTTCAGTGCCATTGCATTAGTTTTTGTTAGATCATTCACAATCAGTTGACCTGTTTTCATATGTAGATTCACTTTGTCCAGCAATGGAATCTTCTTCACATCTACAGTCAAATCGATAGTATTAAAATTGTTAGAAGAATCAATTGACATATCAGAAGGATGTGAGAGGGAAATTTTGAATTGATCTTTTTCAAGATCCATTGCAGTTAGAAGTCTTGTTTGGTCTGGAGCTATCTGGTACTCAGCTTGAGCCTCCATGCTTGCCTTTATCTTCTAATTTCTCTCTGCAATCTGAGAAAACATTTGTTTAATTAGAGGCACTTATTGTTGAGTGCTCTCATGCCTCCTAGGTGAAGCAGGGACATTTTTTTCATCTCGCAATTGTAATGAAAAACTAGGTTGAGTATCTATAGATTCTTCATTGAACCTTGCTCTCTTCTCAACCCTCTATTCTTCATCCTCTAAATCAAGCATTTCCCCTTTACCTCTCTTATTTGATTTCTCTGATATGACAAGAGTCTGAACATTTGAATTAATTCAACCCACAACCCCTTTAATTGCCACTTTTTCTAGATTAGGCCTGCTCTCATGAATGAAGGTTGAGTATCCATTTTCAATTCTTCTACTAGAAATGACACTGTGAGGGTCATAAGCCCACTTCTCTCCTAACAGCAGGTGCATTTCATCTAACATCTTAGTGACTTTATCAATTGCTTTTCTCATATTAACTATAAAGGGACACACAGTCATTGGCAATTTGAACATATGACCTTTCTTCATAGGCACAAAGTGAATTTGGTCAACATTTAAACTTTTCCTAATGAACTCCAAAGCAAATAATCTCATAGGAAAAAATACAGGAATCCTATAAGGTTCTACACTAGCTCCATAAAGTCTAATTTTAGAATAATATTCAAAGACAAACCAATCACCAAATTTACAATTTTCCCCCAAATGCAAGAACTCTTGAGCTTTGGGAAAAAAACAGGGGGGGATAGCTTCCATTCAAAACTTTATATGCAGAAGACATAAAATGACTAGGAAAATCAAACAAACCACCCTCATTCTGTTCTTTTCTCACTATATCTGTCCAAAATATTACTGATTGTCTCCTTTTATTCATATCCATAATTTTTAACCCCAGATGCATGAATTCTTCTACATTTTGATATACAAATAGGTAAAAAACTAGTGAGGGAAACCTGAATGAACCCGTTAATGATAAGCTCATGAGCTGAGAGTTAACAGCTTCTTGCCAATAAGATGGAATATCCAGCACCACTCCTGGCTTCATCATCATGGCGAACATTCCCAGAATTGACTTTTCCACTGTACTGTCATCGTCCTTTCCTAAAATCTTTGCAATGTAACTCAACACTGGTTTGACTTCAATATCAAAGACCTTCATAGGGAAATCTTTACTGTCATGTACAAACTGTTGTGTATTTGTCTTCAGAAAATGAATGAACTGATTAAATTCTTGACCTGCAAGACTGTCATAATATGCTATCAAGGAATCATCAGAGAATTGGACATATGACTCCGATTCAGGGTAACATAGAGCTTGGATAATTAACTGAGCTGACACTTGCAGAACGTTTTCCCCTTGACAATTCATTACAAAACATTTCCCAGGGTACATAACAGACACTAGCCAGTAGATAAATTCGGGAAAAAGATTATTCTTTGGGATACATGCAGAGAGCACACTAGTTTTTTCCATGGCTGTGTAAATTGGAGAAGTATTTTCATTTAGGAGGACTTGCTGATAAAAATAAAGGTGGTCAAGAGAACAATATGTGTCCTAGATATCCCTCTTGGTATCCATGAGAGGGATGTGATTGGAAGAACCTGACAGCGACGAACGCTTAGCCATAATTCAACTTTAGTATAGCAGACAGTTGACAGGGTGACCAATAATTGGCAGGTTGACAAAAAATAGAAAAAGACGCAGGGCAGATGAACTTCAAACACAAAATAATAAACAATAACTTCAGAGGAAATGAGAACCCTCCTTAAATAGGTGGTGCAGGCTTTGAAATTAAATGCTGATAAGACGCGGCAAAAGACTGTTAAGAAACTCTGACATGGAATACAGTTGTCACCAACTTGGTAGCATACGTCACTGCGGGAGGCTTCGACGTATGGAAAACTTATTTCGCTTGTGCTCCCACAATAAATATAGACCATTCATCTGGATTACTCCCGCAGTCAACAAGGTCAACTACGGAGGCACCCTCTGTGTTAAACCCCGGGCTGAAAGTGCCTGCGAGTTGAGCCTTTTGCTCACTGTTTGATAAATCATTGAATCCTACTCCATAAAGTGCTCGACATTTATTCTTTGAACTGGGACCCGCTTCCATAAATCCTTAAAGTATTTAAACTTTAAACTTTAATATAACAAGCAGATATAATTTTATGCTAAATTATATGAATTTTAATACTCTAACATATCTTTTGATAATTTTCTATTTTTTTTTGTATTTTTTAAAATTCAAATAAAGGATATTGCAATTGAGCCACAACATCTAGCTCCACCTGGGGATAGTGTTTTTTGCCACGAAACACTAACAACCGCAAATTATGCCTTCACCTCGAGAATGGAGTCAAATACTGCTTGATGAAAAATTTACAATGAAGGAAACCGAATATGTACAATGGTGAACCATCAGATTTCAATGCTAGAAATAATGCTTTAGATACTTCCCATTATAGGAAGTTCTACTATTTCTCTATCTAGATTCTCCAGCATAAAAGTGTTATTTGATCTGGCTTCAATAATCCTGTATGGGCCATACCAGAGAGGATCAAACTTACCATTATTTCCTTTCTCTTCTCTTCTAGTATCCCATCTTAATACCAAATCTCTAGTTTGGAACAGAATCTCCTTTTCCTTCCTATCGAAAATGGACTTCATTTTCTCCTGATATGTCAAGTTTTCCCTGACTTTATTCCTGCTCTCACCCAATTCTATCACCTTATTTAGCCTTCTTATCAATGCATTGGGTTCTTCTTGTGCTTCTTAAAGAAAACAGATTACTGTTCTAGCTAGCTGAGTGGGAAACAAAGCTTGAGTACCATATACTAGCTCATAACGAGACTTACCAGTAGATCTTATAGTAGTCATCCTCACTTCCCAGAGAACAAATATCAACTTCAAATCCCAATTCTTCTGATTCTCATTTATTTTTTTCTTTAAAATCTTCACCAATGTCTTGTTGGAGGATCTAGCTAGTCCATTCCCTTGAGGATGATATGTTGTAGAATGAGAAAATATCACATTATATGTTTGAAAAAAATGAATGAATTTGAATGATTTGAATACCTGTGCATTATCTGTTACAATCTTTACTAGGAATCCAAATCTGCTGAAGATGTTCTCTTCCAGAAAATTCAATTCTACTAAATCATTTCCTTTTCTGGTAGGTATTGCCTCCACCCACTTTGTAAAATAATCAGTGGCAGTCAAAATCCACTTGAACTTCCCACTTGATGGTGGATTGATTTCTCCAATGAAATCCAATCCCCACTTTCTAAAGGGTTCTTCAACAAAAATAGGGAGAAGAGGTCGAGGAGTTAACCTTTTCTTCTCTACAAACAATTGGCATTTCCAGAAACTTTTAACCATTCTATATACATCAGCAAATAAGGAAGGATAGTAAAATCCTAATTTGAGGATTTTATGAGCAGTAAATTTCCAACTTTAATTATCCCCACACAAACATTCATGGTACTCTTTGATAACTTCCATTGACTCTCCTTCTGTTAGACATAGCAACAAAACACCAGCAGGATCTTTCCAATATAATTTGGCATCAATTATAACATAAGGCTGAGCTTTGAGTTTAAGATCTTTGTACTTTGTTCTGTTAATGAGGGAGGACAAGACAAAAAGCACAAATAGTGAATAATATCTCTATACCAATCCGAGCAGAGAAATTTGTACTTGATTGCTGACTTTGTGCTACTTTTACTTGTTTTATCAACAACTTATCCAAAGGTGCAAGTAGATTAATTCCTAGAGCTTGAAAATTAGATTCTGTGAGAATTTTTTCCAGGCCCTGTCCTTTTACCAACTTACTAGGCTTAATATCTAAATCATACTCTTGGATTTTTGCAATCCATTTTCCTCTTTTTCCCTCCACATCACTTTGAACTAGCACATCTTTTACAGCTCAATTAGGTACATATGCTACTATTTGAGAATGAACTACATAAGTCCTTAAATATTTCAATGATTTAACTAAAGCATATACCTGCTTCTCCAGGATATTGTATTTGAGTTCTGCATCTCTAAGAATTTTACTGAAAAATACTCTAGGTTGCTCATTTCCCTCTTCATTCTTCTGCAACAACACAACAGCAATGGTAGAAGGTGATGCAAATGAAAATATTTGGAAAGGCTTTTGATAATCTGGGTTGATCAGTACCAAAGCTTCTTGAAGAGCCTCTTTAATCTTGATAAAATATTCTCTTGCATCTTTGTCCCATTTCACTTCAGCATTTTTCTTCAACATATCTGTTATACTTTTGACAATCTCAGCATAATTTGGGACAAATCTTCTTAGAAAAATAATTTTCGCTAGAAATATTCAGATATCTTTCTTACTTCTAGGAAATGGGATTGTTTTTATAGCCTCAACTCTTGCTGGATCAATTTTCACCCCCTGATTTGAAACTATATGTCCCAGCAACTTACCTTCCTCCAAAGAAAATAAATATTTTTTAGGATTCAATGATAATCCAAACTTCCTGCATTTTAGGAAAGCCTTCTGCAGATGCTCCAAGTGCTCATCATCATAACCTGAAAATATAGTCACATCATCCAAATATATGACTAAAAATTTGTCACCCACAAATGCTATATCCATTTCTCTCTGGAAAGTAGCCCCTGCGTTCATGAGACCGAATGGCATCCTGGCATACATGAACGTTCCCCACAGTGTGGTAAAAGTTTTTTTCTTATGATCTTCCTTTTCAACAGCTACTTGGTTGTACCCAGAGAAACCATCAACCATGGATAACCTATGAGCTCCAGTTACTTTTTGTAGAACATAATCCATCTTTGGCAAAGGAATAATATCTTTTCAGGAAGATCTGTTCAAATTCCTAAAATCAACACATAAACTTATCTCTCCATTCTTCTTTCTGATAGGAACCAAATTAGAAACCCAGTCTGAGTATCTAAGTGGGACTATAATTTTATCTTGCAATAACTTCTTCACTTCTTTCTCAATTGGGGAAAATAACAATGGATTAATCTGCCTGAGCTTCTTCCTGTGAGGCTTAACCCCATATTTCAGTGGTATTTTATGTTGAATAATATCTAAATCATAAGTCTTTAAATATTCATATGACCATGCAAACACATCCATGTACTTCTTGAAAATATCAACATACCTCTCTTTATAATCCTTAGGGACTCCTTTAAACAACTTAACCATTTTGGGCTCTTGTTGAGTTCCTCAATTTCAGTCCTCCATTTCTCCCTCCCAAGATACTTTCTTCTAGTTCACTTCTACGTCATTTGCATCAAACAATATTTCAAGAGGAACCAGACCTCTGGGAAATGTATTATCCTTCAACTGAATTATCTTCTGATCTCCTATTGACTGCTTCAGGTTTTTGAGTACATCATTCTGATCAGTTTGTTCACTTTCTTGATCTATTTTACTGTCTTTGAAATTTCTAATCATTGTTAGAAAATGATTGATCTGCTCACCATCCTCAAAAACCTGCCAATGTTTTACATTATCAGGAATTAATGGCCTATGTCTCAACTCAATCTCATATCTCAGTCCTGGATTAATGGGTGGCTTAAATGTACTAGCTGCAATTTCTAGTGAATCTACCATTTTGTTTTCTTATCTTGGAATAAATTGAAGATTCAAGGCTTGAAAATAATTTTCAATAAGGTCCCACACTTCATTTCTATAAGACCTCAATCTGGGATGCTTGGTTTGACATGAATTCTTAATCTGCCTTATAATTAACTCAGAATCAACAAAAATGGAAATACATTGAATTCCCATTTGTTTAGTAGTTTGGAGACTCAAAATCAGCGATTCATACTTAGGTACATTATTGGTTGATTCAAATTCAAGCTTAAAATAAAAAGGTACAAGATTACCTACTGGAGATATGAATAAAAAACCAACTCCTATGCCATCCTTTGAGTAGGCACCATTGAAATAACACTTCCAAATTTTATTTGAATCCAGCTCCTTATGTATAATTGTTGAAGAGATTTTCTTCTGTGAGTCTTTAGCAAATTCTGCATCTTCATGCAGCAAAAAACAAGAGAGATCCTCCTTCTCTTGGCCATAGATTGGGGAATTTCCTGCATCCTTCTTTGTGTTAGTCTTAACAAATTTGGTTTCTCTGTATAACCTTCTCTCTTCCCCATTGAAGACAGGAATGATTGCATATGTGAAGTCCAATTTTAAGACACCTCCAATATTTTCTCCCAAAGACCTGGACAAAAGCATACCAAACCTGGTTGGTATATCTACAACTACTACATCCATCATGATACTTTTGGCTGGAATTTGAGCCAGGGATACCACCATGTCTTTGATAAGCCCAACACACTTCACCCTTTTTGAATCAAATGAATAATGTTCTCTATAGGGCTTAGTGATTTGTAAATTTAACTCTTTCATCACAGACAATGGCATCAGATTATGTGATGCACCAAAATCTAACATACAATTATGCATAATGAAATCATGTAGAAGCACTGATATATAAAAAGGAGGAATAGAGGAATCTACCTCTTCAACATGTGGACCAAAGGTAACCACTGGTTTTTCTTCTTTCAAATTCACAATATCACCAACATCATCAGACTGAGAGAGATTGATAAATTTTGCAATTTCTTTCTTGTAGCCAGGTGTTTTAGCTAACTCAAGCAAGGGTACTTGAATTTTAACCTTTTCTAATTCTTTGGACAAACTGAAAGTTTGATTCTGTTTAACAATCTTCTCAGGCTCTTCTTGATTTCTGTTAGGATTAGCATGATGCTCATGTACAGTAAAAAGCTTCTCCAAATATTAGAATCATTAGACTTACTCTGGGAAACCTCAGCTTCCTGCTTTTCATTGTCTTTTACTGAATTGATGGGTTTTTTTCCCTTCTCTAATTGTTTTACTGAGTTCTCTGGTTGTGGAGTCGTCATTGGAGAATAAATTGACTCTGGTTCTTTTTCCTCATCATCCTGAGTTGTTAATCTCTTTTTTGATCTTAAGTTATACTTTTTATGATGTTCGTCTTGTATAGAATTAGTGAATTGTTTGCAATAATCATTCATTTCTTCCTGTTCAAATGATACATTAGCCTCTGTACATTCTTCTTCACATTTCTCTTCTTCTTCATCATCTTCCATATAAACAGTAGATATTTTATCTTCAACCTATTTCTAATCATCCTCAACAGAATATGAAGGTGTTGCTTCTATATATAAGGTTTCTTGAACTTGGTCCTGATCTCTTCTTTCTCTCTGCAAAATCTGTAAGGGCTGCTTTCTGAATTGGGGATTAAAAACCCCTCTGATTTGTTGTGCAGGTTTCTTATTATCCAATTCCATCTTCAAAATTTTGTTTGACAATTTCTTGATGACTTTAGTCATGTCATCAATCCTTTGATCCTGTGATGACTCTTCTTTGGCCTTACCTTTATCTTAAACTAACTTCTTTTCTTCTACTTTTCCAGCATCAGTCATATTTCCTTCGATCTCCAATGCATCATTTTGGATTTGTTCAAGAATGGGAGATCTTCTCTCTCTCAAAGTAAAACTAAAACCTGATACAAATGCCCCAACAAAAACAACTCTTGATCCAATAGGAGGGGGTTTCATTTCTACAGGCAAACTATTATACAATTTGTTAAATCTTTTAATGAAATCACTCATGTTTTCATCAAACCTTTTCTTAATAGCATTAAACTCTATCAATGAATAACCATGATCTCTCTTTTCACCCTATATTTGGATGAACTGTCTTTCTAATTCGTCCCAATCATTGATTGAGCCATTTCGTAATCCTTTAAACCATTTTCTTGCCTCTCCATTTAGAGATTGTAGAAAAAGTCTCATTACTACATCAAGATGTTCAACATTTAAATTTTCAGCAAAGGTGAAAAACAAAGGAAAGTGTTGTTCTAAAGTTATTTAATCTTCCCCGGTAAATCTAGGAAGAAATTTAAGGTATTCCTGAGGAATTGCATTCATTGGTTGTGGAAGATTTAATGGTTCATATATATTCATCAAGAAAGTAGGAACAGGGGCTGCCATGTTTATGCCTTGATTAACTGCTCCTTGAGTTGGTGGGGTTTGTATACCAGCTATAGATGTGGATGGATGAGGTGAAACAATTGATATGGGATGGGATTGATGAACAATAGCAGAAGAACAGGCAACTGTATTAGGCTGAGTTTCTGTAAATGTGAATGAAACAAACTCAAAAGATTGTTCTTCTAACTTTGGTTCTTGGAAATGAATATGTGGGGACAAGGATTCTTGTTCCAAGAAAATGAGTTTCCGGGAAATATCCTTAGATGAATGGGTATGGGAATTGCTGCCTAGTGCAGGAAGTGTAGCATCAGGAGTAGAAAGCGTTCTTGATTTCTAGCCTTTTTTAGAAACCAGCTTTTCAGGATCTGAAAGAATGGAGGCTTTCTGCTGAGAGGTATCTGACCTTGTATGTGGCCTTTTAAATGCCAGAATTTACGAAATGCAGACACGGCTTAATATTTCCTCCTCTCTGAACAACCAGAGGAAATATGAACAAAACCTAGGGAAATAACTTCTCTTCGTCGCTCCCCGGCAACGGCACCAAAAAATGTTGCACCTTAAGAGACAATCCCTTAGCTGTGATAAGGAATTCGTGCTTAAGAAATTTATATTGTTATGTCATAGAAATATTGGTCTTTGTTTAATCACCTTCAAATATTTATCATTAAACCCTCAAAGATCAAATATAATGAATGTCCCGCAATGTTATTATCTGCTGATATCGAATGGAATGATTAGAATTACATGTAAGAAAGAAGTACAAACTGATATGATGTTGTACAGAATATATCACCCCAAACTCCAGAAGAATTATAAGGAAAGAAACAGTTGAAATGAAGGAGCGCCTATTAAGGATTTTAACTCTTACTTACACAAGTAAAAAGAGACCTGTGGCTTCATTACTTCATTTTATTCAAAGATGAAAAGTACACAATGTAAACTAGAAGACACATCAACATCAAAAAATGCTAGAAACTTGCTTTTCATTCATTAATATTTTGAAATTTGAGTAAAAAAATTGCAGTCTGAAGGTCCAAAACTCGGAACCTTTTTATTTCTTGTTCATCTCATTAAATACAATGGAAAGCAGTTTGTAATTGTTGTAACCGAACCTAACTACTTCAACTCCTTAGGACTTTGTCAACTATCTATTACATGTCCTCAAAATGTTTTATTACAATTACATTCTCTTTTAAAGAGGAAAATAACATGAAATTAAAATACTAATCTATATGTTGAATGTGAATTGATGACGATGTTGTTGCATTTCATTGATGGACTCGTTTATCCTTTTTTGAATTCAAGGGGTCCTTTGGTAAATCTGTCATCAAGGCTCTGCATTTCTTCCATATCTCAATGTTTGTCTTGGGTGAATGAACCAGCTTGTGATACTCCAATCGGAAAGCAGTAATCCTGTTGAAAGATGGCTTCTCTACAAACAAATTTTTCACTAACCACAACAGATGAAAATGTCTTTGAAGGAAATTGACTATTGTTACTCCTTTAAGAGTATGAGTCTTTTCATGAGTACTGTCTACCTTACTCTTTGCCAACACTAGTAAGGGTTCATAAGAATTCCATGATAACAAACCACCTCCAAGACCCCAGCATGATGGTAAACTTGCTCTTCCTATTTTATAAAATAATTTATTAAACTGACTCACTACTTCCTTTAGCTCAATCAGCTTCTTTTCTGTAGACTTCCTGCAATCATTTTTTACAATCATTTTGTTAATTTCCACAGAATATAAAATCCTGTCTTTAATTTCATTTTCTTCCAACTCCTGATCTGTTTTAGAATCAATGAAATTAATGAAATTTATTGCCAAAATTGCCCTATTTATTGTCTTTTGTTTGTCTTCCATGAGTTTCTCTTCAAATTCCCTGATAATGTTTTTTTCTTCTGCAATAATAGTCAGAAAATCCTAGATTGTTTTCATTTCTTCAATAATATCATTCCAGATGATATCCTTAGCATTTATTAAGGATATGTTTCCCTTCAATATTTCTTTGATATTTTTAATCTCAGCATTAGCAGTTAGGCATTCCATTTTTTATTTATTGACTTCTCCCTCAGTAGCTTTTATAAACTTTGTTGATGTTTCCAAATCAGATTGTGCCTTTTTCCGATCTATTTTTGCCATATTCAATTCAGTGGTTAATTGAGATATTAGTGCTACCATATCTTCACTACCTGATGGAATAAAAAAAGTACAAGTATGAGATTCAATATGGTTCTGCAACGACAATGCAGTTTAATTTAATTTAGTGACTTCTTCTTCCTATTGCATGAGCTGATGAAGAAGTTTTCTTTTCTCATTTTCCACCTCTGCAACCTCTGCTACCATGGAATGTTCTCCTGCAGGCAATTTCAATTTTTTCTTAGTACATATATTTCTGATTCAGCACTTTGCAGAAGCTTCTGCACATCTGACCTGTCATTGGGATCTACTCCAATATTCAATATGATATTTTTGAGCTCTTCTTTTTGGATTTTCAAAGACCTGGAATTGGCTTTCTCTAACTTCAACTGCTTTATCACCTTTCCAAGCATATTCTCTTCCTCTTGTACCATTGCATTAGTTTTGTTAGGTCATTCACAATCAGTTGACGTGTTTGCATATGTAGATTCACATTGTCCAGCAATGGAATCTTCTTCACATCTACAGTCAAATTCACAGTATTAAAATTGTTAGAAGAACCAATTGACATATCATAAGGATGTGAGAGGGAAATTTTGAATTGATCCTTTTCAAGATCCATTGCAGTTAGAAGTCTTTTTTGGTCTGGAGCTATATGGTACTCATCTTGAGCCTCCATGCTTTTCTTCATCTTCTAATTTCTCTTTGAAATCTAAGCAAACATTTGTTTAATTAGAGGCACTTGTTCCTGAGTGCTCTCATGCCTCTTAGGTGAAGTAGGGAAATTTTTTTCATCTCCTAATTGTAATGAAAAACTAGGTTGAGTATCTACAGATTCTTCATTGAAATTTTCTCTCTTCTCAGCCCTCTGTTCTTCATCCTTTGAATCAACCATTGCCTCTTTACCTCTCTTATTTGATTTCTTTGATATGATAGGAGTCTGAACATATGAATTCACTGAATCCACAACGTCTTTCCTCTCCACCTTTTCTAGATCATGTCTGCTCTCATGAATGAAGGTTGAATATCCATTTTCAATTCTTCTACTAGAAATGAAATTATTAGAGTCATAAGCCCACTTATCTCCTAACAGCAGGTGCATTTAATCTAACATTTTAGTGGCTTCATCAATTGCTTGTCTCATATTAACTATAAAGGGACCCACAGTCATTGGAAATTTGAACATATGACCTTTCTTCATAGGCACAAAGTGAATTTGGTCAACATTTAAAATTTTCCTAATGAACTCCGGAGCAAATAATATCATAGGCACAAATACAGGAAGCCTATAAGGTTCTACACTAGCTCCATAAAGTCTAATTTCATAACAATCTTCAAAGACAAACCAATCACCAAATTTACAATTTGCCCCTAAATGCAATAACTCTTGAGCTTTGGGAAAAAAACAGGGGGGAGAACTTCCATTCAAAACTTTATATGCATAATACATAAAATAACCAGCAAAATCAAAAAAACCACCCTCATTTTGTTCTTTTCTCACTATATCTATCCAAAATATCACTGATTGTCTCATTTTGTTCATATCCATAATGTTTAACCCAGATGCATGAATTCTTCTACATTTTGATATAAAAATAGGTAAACAATTCGTGAGGGAAACCTGAATGAACTCGTTAATGATAAGCTCATGAGCTGAGAGTTAACAGCTTCTTGCCAATAAGATGGAATATCCAGCACCACTCCTAGCTTCATCATCATGGCAAACATTCCCAGAATTTACTTGTCCACTGTACTGTTTTTGTCCTTTCCCAAAATATTTTCAATGAAATTCAACACTGGTTTGACTTCAATATCAAGGACCTCGATAGGGAACTCTTTATTTTCAGGTACAAAATTCTGTGTATTTGATTTCAGAAAATGAATGAATTGATTAAATTCTTGACCTGCAAGACTTTCATAATATGTTATCAAGGAATCATCAGAGAATTTGACATATGACTCTAACTCAAGGTAACATAGAGCTTGGTGAATTAACTAAACTGACACTTGAAGAACGTTTTCCCCTTGAAAATTCATTACAAAACATTTCCCAGGGTACATAACAGACACTAACCGGTGGATAAATTTGGGAAAAATATGAGTTTTTGGGATACATACAGACATCACACCAGTGTTTTCCATGGCGGTGTAAATTGGAGAAGTCTTTTCATTTAGGAGGACTTGCTGATAAAAAAAAGGTGGTCAAGGGAACAATCTATGTCCTGGATATCCCGCTCAGTATCCATGAGAGGGATGTGACTGGAAGAACCTGACAAAGATGAACGCTTAGCCATAATTCAACTTTAGGATAGCAGACAGTTGACAGGGTGGCCAATAATTGGTAGGTTGACAAAAAACAGAAAAAGATGCGGGGCAGATGAACTTCAAACACAAATTAATCAACAATAACTTCAGAGGAAATGAGAACCCTCCTTAAATAGGTGACGCGGGCTTTGAAATTAAATGTTGATAAGACACGGCAAAATACTATTAAGAAACTCTGACTTGGAATACAACTGTCACCAACTTGGCAGCATACGTCACTGCGGGAGTATTCAAGGTACGGAAAACTTATTTGGCTTGTGCTCCCATAGTAAATCTCGACCGTTCATCTAGATTACTCTTGCAGTCGACAGGGTCAACTGTGGAGGCATCCTCTATGTTAAACCTCGTGCTGAAAGTGCCCACGGGTTGAGCCTTTTTCTCACTGTTTGATAAATAATCGAATCCCACTCCATAAAGTGCTCGACATTTAGTCTTTGAACTAGGACTCTCTTCCATAAAGCCTTAAAGTATTTAAACTTTAAACTTTAATATAACAAGAAAATATATTTTTATGCTAAAGTATATGAATTATAATACTCTACATATCTTTTGATAATTTTTTTTTTTTTTTGTATTTTTGAAAATTAAAATAAAGGATATTGCAAATGAGCCACAATACCTCCTTACCCATTTATTCATCTAACTAAATGTTAAGAGAAAAATTAATATTCCAATTAGCTGCATGCTAATTTAGGAATATTACATTTCCCCCTCTAAGAGACTGATTTTGAAATCGTTGATCTACCTTTTCTTCTATTTTGTGAGCTGGTTTCATAACATTTGGTATCAAAGCTTGGGATTCTAGGGTTTCGCTTCTTAAAATATGCCATCTTGGAATTTTCACTATAGAGTTTTTTTCTATGACGATTCTGTTATTGCCTAAATCTACCTCAGGCTGAAAGAAGGCAGAGTTCAGGGTAACATCAAACCACGCTCAGTCTGGTAGCTAGCCCTACCAGATCAGGAGAGGGCTCTCTCTAGGTCAATCTCAGCAAAAATAATCGATGGGGCTTGAGATGACTTGAAATAAAGGCTGATTTTAGGCTAGGTATATAAGTAAAAGAGCTTAAGTTTGATTTTTTGGGGGTTTTGTTGGAAACAAAGGGAAAGGCAGTTTTGGGTTCGGGGATGAGGCCTAGTTTTTGCAGAGTTCTGAATGGGGCAAGGAAGGCAATTGTTTTGATTATTTGGATTGAATGAATGGATAGTTCAGACCAGTTAGGAGCTGAAGAGGGAAAGAGGCTTTCAAGAATCCTCTTCAAACAGATGAAAACATGGAAAATTAAACAAATTGAAGGCAAAGAAAAGCAATCTAATGAATTCCACCTTTATAACTCATTTGTTTAATTTAAGAAGAAAGGAGAAGGGAAGTGATACACATAAACATCAATGAACTTACAGTAACATAGAGAAAAACACCATAAAAACACAGAGCCACATGGATCCCAAAGAGTGCTGCAAACCCTGGTCTATTCCTTTGCCAAAATTGCAGAGATGAAATGTACAATGAAGTGCCAAGCAATCCCAAGTGTCCATCCCTGAAAATGACTGAAGAAAAACATGATATAGACAAGCATAACTCATTCCCATGCCTCTAGGGGTCGAGCTCATCATTCTAGGAGTTTTTTCAACCATATCTAAACTAGGAACTGGAAAATAGGCAATGAAACAATTTGCCTCTATATGATAGGAAACTGATTCATTCATTTACATTTCACTTTTTGGTGAATGAATCTACTAAGATGAGTAAAAATGTGCCAAAATTACATCATGGTCATGAAATTACATCAATTTACATCAATAGTTACATGAAAAAGTCAAACTGGCCAAAACTAGGCGAAATTCTGAGCTGCTGAGTGAAAAATAGGCCAAATTTCCCTATGCGTCGCGCCTGAAATCTCTATGCGTAGCACAACTTTGAGGCTGATTTTGAGGGCCTTCCAGAATTCAAAATTGGTTTCAGGATAGCTCGTTGGAAAGCCATGCCTGTCTAATTTCTAACCCAAGTGGAATTTCTGAATTTTGTTTCCATTTTCCCCTCCAAAAATAAAATATCCCAACACTACTTCCTGTGTGTGCAAAAAGTGGTAGAAAGGCCATTTTTAGGGTGTTCTTGACCCTTTAGGAAACCCAGAACTTGATTAAATCCTTAGTTAATCCATAGGCAAGCATAAATTTTGATGAAAAATCCAAAAATGCAAAGTTTTCCTCCAGAAGAGCTGCCAATTATAAACGCGCTCCAAGTGGCGCTACGCGTCGGGCAGGAAAATCTGCATTTAGGCCCAAAAATTCAAAATTGACAAAATTTTTCCCAAATTTCTTGACATTTGGGCTGAATGCCCACCATCAAGCACTGTGCTAGACCAAAGAAGTTTCGGCCAAAATTTGGAGTCTATCATGCCTTTTACGACGCTTTAGTGCCCTCCTTAGCCTTGCCTTCAGGATTTTGATCCTCGCTTTGCAAACATGATTTCGTGCCCAATAGTGGTTCTTCATGTGTATAAGCATGTTATTTTCCTTATTTTCCTTCTCCAACATCTTCTCAAGATGAATATTGACCCTCCTAAGCCAAGTCTCCCTATCAGCCTCAATCTCCCGCTCAATGGGTGTCATCTCGGTTTGGCTTCTTCGAGAAGCTTGTCGGTTCTCACGGATGTTTTGAAACTCCATGATTGTTTGCTGATCTACTAACTATTTGTTTCAATCCTCCAGGTATTTTATGATCCATTGGGCTCTCTGCAACTTGTCGGTCAAGGTGTCAATCTCCGCCTTCTGCTCCTGAATGATCTCTCTCAACTTTGAGCTTGGAGAGCTCAAATCCTCATCAATCAATATGAAATCAGTATCCTGGCCTCCTGAAGGGCCCTCATCCTACATAGGCCTTTTTCCTCTATCCTGTACCTGTACCTGTGCTGCTGATGATGGCAACGAGACCCCTTCCACCCCAGGTGGAGATGCTCGTCGGGCTACTGCAAACAATACTTTGGTGGATCTCTGATAAGTGACATATACTGGCACATCGATAGGCTCTATCTCGTGACCTTCAGGCTGATGTGAAGGTTCACCTAGCTCATGAACCACCTCCAGAGGAACCTGAGGAACTGTGAAGAAATCACGGGAAATGAAATCCTCCCATGAAATGCCCTGCAATCCAAGCTGATGTACAACCACGATCTTGATGAGTGCATAGTGATAAATACTATTGTACTACTGCTCGAGAGTTTTCTTTTGCACAAGCGTGGTCATCCTCTCGATATTCCGACACATGAAATAAGGAATGTTCATCATCCTCACTCTAGTGAAATGCATCAATAATTCGATGTGGTATGCATAGAGGCGTGAGAACCGGCCCTCTCAACTGAAATATCTGATAATAAGTTTCATCAAAGGCACATAGGATTCCTTTAGGAACCAGAATGGGAACACCCTGCTGAGCTGTCTCACATAGCTAGGCCTGATGTATGGTTCATAATGTACTTTGTCCACCTGTTGTCTTTTGTTCCACTGTTCACCCACATTCGGTATTCCAGTTGCTTGAGAGATGGTTTCCGGTGTCAAAGTGAAATTTACACCAGCAAGAGTTACCTGACCATCATGCAAATGCAATACAAACAGACGACCAACTCCTGATGATGTTGAATCCTAGCAATCATCTCACAATACTGATAGCATGACTGCTCTCGAAAACATGCCATGGCAAGTGGGCAATCCTGCAATTGAGCCAATGAGGTAGGCTCTTCTCTCACATGTTTTCCACCTTTACGAGGCCTTCTCGATGCATGAAGCTCAGTGATAGAATCACTATCTCTGTCATATGATGTATCAGTGTCTGTCTCCATGGTACTCAAGGTTAATGCAAGGTGTGTGTTGGCTTGAATGAGATGAAGGATGAGAATTTGGTGCTTTGTTTCAACTGCCAAATATGTGCCAAAGGGGACGGACTGTAGGAGAAATAGGGTAAAGGGAAAATAGACTTCAATCAAGTGATATCTGAAATGTAGGGGCAGCCAATTAGGAAACTTGGGGTTTGGGAACTTTTTAAAAGTGAAATGGGAAAGGGAGAGTGATATAAAATGAAATGATTTATGGATAGGGAAATGGGGCTTAGGAATGAGTGACTTGAGGATGCAAGGGGATAGGGGATGAACAGTAATGATAGGATTACAGTGAGGGAAGGAATAAACAAGGCAGGGAAAAGGAGTATTTGGCACCACAATCACTTTAAAACACCAATTATAAAACCCTAAGGGAAAAATTTTTAGCAAGGGAATAGGGTTTATAATTTTGGCATTCAAACTCTCTTATTTAACCTCAATCAACATCAAATGAAAATTTCAAAGACTCGTGAACTTACTTGGAACAAGGGAGGCAAAATCGTTTTGAAATTTGAGAGAGATGGCATGAATTTTTTATGCTTCAGCCCTATGCGCCGCACGCACAACCCAGTGTGCCACGCTCTCTATGTGCGCCGTGCAAGTTCAATTTTACACTGAGGTGAGCGTCCCTGTGCGCCGCGACAGAGGATTTCACACACAGTTTGGCCTCCAAACTCTGATTTCGCCCTCCAAGATTTTCTTCGACTTCTTTGATAACTTTGGTGTGCAAATGAACTGTTGAATGTGAAAATATTTTATATATATGAAAAAAAAAAATTTGATTTTTCATTTGGAAAACCCACTTTTGTAATGTTGCAGACTTTGGCACTTTTTAAAATAAACTCTATTTTTCTTGTTTCCTTTGATTTTTGAACTGATGATGAATCTCTTGTCTGTTCTTTGCAGGGATAGCAGGCATGGGATTTGACAAAGGTAACTAGGGTTGCGCCTGAAGAAGTTCACAACTGAAAAACTTTGAAAATTACATTGCATTTATTACAAAAGACAAAATTGACTATTTTTCTTCAAAACAGAGTTTTGAAGAAGAATCATTATCAAGCATTACAACGATGAAATTTTCGTGATGAAAACTTATTTCGAACCTCCCTCATGTGCCTGCTGACATTATTAGACTTTTTGAAGACTAAATTAACAAAACCCTAGACTTAATGAGACTGAAACCCTAAAATGACTCTTTGTCAAACAAGAGGCCAAACATGACTGTAAATGACTTTAAAATTGATTTTGATGAACAGAAACGGACCAGTAGGTACATGACATGATGGATATGAGAGAAAAGACCCTTCCGTCAGATGATCCATGCTCCTAATGGAATGCAGCTGACTGAACTTAAATGAGACACCTAAAATGAAATGCAACAAGAGATTTTGATCTCTGACGGAGGGATGAAGATACCAACTCTAACATTGGCTCCAATGGGAATGGTAGCTCCTTGGAGGTGCCAAGAACTACATATTTCTGGGAGAGTAGGCAATGCCTTCGTCCATTGGGCTATGGAATCCATAACTTCGACCAATCGACCCAAGACTCTTGACTCAATTTTATTAACTGAAACTTGACTCAAACCAATTCAGTTTTGAAACTAAAATGACTGAAAAACCTGACTCGACAAACTCAAACCAAAGCTGAAATCAATCTTCAGAATTATAGCCTTCACTTTGGGCCCCAAACTGAAGACAAGACCACAACACACACTTGCAATGAAACTGAAATAAACTGGTATGTACAGCGACAATGTAAACAACATAAAACATCTTAGAAATGATATCGCTTAAGCAGCTGACCATTGACCAGCCCTCCTGGACAATCTTCCCCGTTCATCTCTTTCAGAAGAAAGGCATTCTCACCCCGATATGCAGCAATTTTAAAGGGTCCTTTCCAGAGATTTTAGAACTTGCCATGCTTACCCTTTTCCTCATTTCTTGCATCCCATTTCAGCACCACTTCTTCCAATTGAAATTTGTCCGCTTTGGCTTTTCTATCATAGATTTTCTTAATTCTCTCCTACAGCTTGAATGTGTTTTGAAAACTTCTTCTCTCGTCTACTGCAAATGGATCATTTGATTTATTCTTCTTTTCATATGATCATATTCACTGCGAGCTTCCTGTAGAATTTTGACCACTAGAACTGCGAGAGAGGTAGGAAACAATGTGTCAACTCCATATACTAACTCAAAGGGGGACATACCAATGGATTTCTTCTGACTCACCCGATCTGCCCAAACTGCATTGACCAACTTCTTATGCCAACTTTTCTTGTTTATTTCCAGCAACTTTTTAATGATGTTAACCAAATATTTGTTGGAAGACTCCGCCAATCCATTGCCTTGTGGATGATAAGCGGTTGAGTGTCCCAAAATGATATGATACTTGTCACAAAACTAAATCATCCTTTTTTATTTGAAAGCTGTTGCGTTATTAGTGATTAACTTGTTTGGGCAACCAAAACGAGACAAAATATTATTCTCAAGGAATGAAATTATTACCGAATCTGTAGCTTGCCTGGTGGGAATTGCTTCAATCCATTTCGTGAAATAATCTGTCGTTGTTAGGATCCACTTATGCTGAGCTGAAGAAGCAGGATGGATCTCGCCGATGAAATCCAAACCCCATTGCTGAAAAGGAGCACTTACCTCAATGGGCTTAAGCGGCAAAGGCTGCAATTTCTGCCTCCCATCAAAAATCTGACATTCATGACAGCTTTTGACAGTCTTATACACATCAGCAAAAAGTGTCAACCAATAATATCCCGCTCTCAAAATCTTGTTGGTCGTTGTTTTCGAAAAAAGGTGACCTCCGCAATCTCCCTTATGAAAATACTCCATAACCTACCTTGCTTCTTCTTCCACCAAACAATTCAGCAAAACACCACCGGGATCTTTCCAATAGAGTGAATTATTCAAAATACAAAACTTAGCAGCTTTCAATTTCACCGTTCTACTTTTGTTTCTAGCCATGCCGGGCGATGGTGACAAATTTTGAAGCACATATACAATGTCTGAATACCAAGGAGAAAGCACAAAGATTTCTAATACCTGAACTAATGAACTTTCCTCATTTTCCTTGGACATAGCAACAATAAGATTGATGTCCAAGGCATGCAAATTCGACTCATCCATTAGCTTAGCCAGCCCTTGTCCTTTGATAAGATTTGTAGGCTTTATCTCCACATCATGCTAAAACAAGGCAGCAATCCATTTGCCCTGTCTCCCTTCTAGATTTGTTTGCACACCTTTGAAACCAAATACTGAAGATAGAAAAACCCAACAATATGCCTCTGAAAGAGAGGAGACAGTATATTATGACCATCTGGAAGATTTTCTGTTAGATTTACTCCAAAAAATGGGAAGAAAAACCAATCTGGAACCCTGCCTGCCCCCTCATTTATCATTTGCTGTCGTTCCGTGGCTAAATGCCGTAATGATCTCTGCTTTTACCATTAGCTCACAACCTTAACAAAATGTCTTTTTCCTTCTAACCTTTTTACCGGAGAAAACCTTTTTAAACCAATAAAATCAATTTTTCCTCTTTTAATGGAGGAAAAACCCCCTTTTTCTTTGAAAAGAGTGAAAGGAAAGTGGTGGGCCTGGAAATCACAATCACAAATCGGAAGCGGAAGGAGTGGGAATACATTGGTGGAAGAAATCATGATATGCAATGGAGTGGCAAGCGATAGGATGAATGGTCTGACGCGATGAAGGGAGTGATGGGAGAAAAGGATGATGCGATGAGGGATTGAGGATAAGCCGATGCGATGAGGGAGTGATGGAGGGTTATCGAAGAAATCCCTTTTAAAAAAAATAAAATGAATGCGGCACTTTTTGCACGAGGAAAAGCCTTTTCCCTTTGAAAAGACCGGAAAGACTTCATTGGGACCAGGAATCGCAATCGCAAATCAGAAGAGGAGCAGGTATAACTTATGGAAAAGGAAATCGTGATATGCGATGGAGCGATGGTGCGATTGGCGATGGAGGAATGATCCGAAGCGATGGAAATGAAGCGAAGTAGCGACGGAGGAATGGTCACATCGGGGAAAGCGAGAGGGCAGTTTCAGAGTTAAGCACTGCGGGAATTGTCGATCGCGCGATGTGATGAAATGTTATCGCATCGGTGGAAGGGAGATGGAAGTTTCGACACAGCAGGAATCGTGATATGCGATGTGCGATTATCGCATCGGTGGGGAACAGGAAAGCGAGAGCCAAAGTGCTACGGGAGATACAGCCAATCCACGATGCATTGAAAGGCTGTACATCGGCAAAAATGGATGGTGAAGTTAAGCGGGT
>CM076579.1:1531380006-1531583025 GCA_034641835.2 Pinus albicaulis
ACGGATGCCATCTTTTGAGATAATATGACCAAGAAGTTTTCCCTCATCCATGGCAAACAAACTCTTCTTCGTATTGAGTGACACACCATACTTTCTGCATCGCTGAAAAACAATCTTCAGATGGTAAAGGTGCTCTTCATCAGAATTGGAAAAGACTGTCAGATCATCAAGATACACAACTAGAAAAACATCTTTCTCATTCGCAAATGCCATATCCATTACGCGCTGAAATGTTGCACCAGCATTCTTCAAACCGAAAGGCATTTTAGCATAATGGAAAGTTCCCCACGGAGTGGTGAACGCTGTTTTGTCTCTATCATCCTCATGGACTAGAATTTGGTTATACCCAGAATAACCATCGAGTAGCGACATATGAGATGCTCCAACTATGCGTTGAAGTATGTGATCCATTTTGGGCAATGGATAATTATATTTCAAGGAAACCTTATTCAGATTCCTATAATCAATGCACAAATGAATCTCACCTGTTTTCTTACGTACGGGCACCAAATTGGAAATCCAATCTGAAAATATTATAGGAACAATGATACCAGCCTTGTACAATCGATTCACTTCCTTCTCAATTGAGTGCAGCAACTTCGGATTTATCCTTCTCAATTTCTGCCTGAAGGGCTTTTGATTTGGCTTAATAGGAATGGTGTGCTGAATTCTATTGGTATCATACGTCTTCAAATCTGAATATTCCCAAGCAAATACATTAGCAAAAGAAGACAATAAACTAACATATTTTGCTTTTACCTCCGGTGGCAATGCTTTGGACAATTTCACCATCTTTGGATTCTCAGCTGATCCGATGTTCACATCTTCAACTCCCTTTTCGGTAGGACGCAAGGTTGGTTTTTTAGCTACGTCATCTTGATCGAAAAGCTCCTCTAAAGGTATCAAGCATTTAGGAATGACATTATCTTTTAGCTGCAAAACTTCCATCTGATTTACTTGCACATCAGTCTCACCATCATCATGCTCCATATCAATTGAAGTATCTTTGAACTTACCTTTGTTTTGCAAAAATTCATCAATCTCTTCATCATTTTGGAATACTTTCCAATACCTATGATTGTCCGGGACAGTCGGACGATGCTTCACATAAATTTTGAATTTGTTACTTGAGTTCATCGGAATCTTCAAATTACTTGCTGCCTTTGCAAGCACATCTACAATACCATTCTGAATACGAGGGACACAAGTCAAAGTATAGTCTGAAAACAATTTCAAGATATCAAGAACAGCATTTTGGTAAGCCCGCATTCGAGGATTCTTAGCTTGGTATTCACCTTTCACTTGCTTAATTACCAACTCGGAGTCTCCATAGACTGCAATCCTCTTAGCATTCAACTTTCTAAGAATTTTCAGACCAGCAATCAAAGCTTCATATTCTGCCTCATTATTCGAACAATCAAAAGCTAATTTATAAGAGCAGACCCTTACATTACTTGGTACCTTGTTTGGGGCGGAAAAAGGGCTGTGTAGCCAAATACCAATTCCAGCACCATCACTTCCTACTGCACCATCGAAATCCATGGTCCACAAACCATCTTCATCTTCTTCCAAGTGATGAAATTCTGTTTGCTCTGTTATTTCTGCTTGTTGTCCATCAACTTTTTGTTGATGTCGAAAGGTTGATTGCTCAGCGGAACTCTCAAGTTCTTATCTCTGTTTCTTCAAAACCTCTCTAAAATTCTTGGTGATTTCCGTAATGTCCTCTAATTCAACTAACTGACTATTTACTTCATTGAAACTATCTGAATACAAAACAAAAGACTCTAAATATGTATGTACATAATTAATAGGATGATTTACAGGTTTCTCCTTGCTGGTGATCATATACTTCATATTTTTCTCCTGATAGAATATTCTCATCTGACCAAGCACAGGAATGGTAGCATAGGAGAAATCAAGCTGCAATGTTCCCTTCAGTTTCACTCCCCAAGATCTGGAAAGAAGCATGCCAAATCTAGGAGGAATATCTGCCACAACCACATCCATCAAAACATTTTTAGTTGGAATTTGATCTAAGCTAACCACCAAATATTTGATAAGCCCAATGCATCTTACTCTACTGGAATCGAAGGAATAAAGCTCGTGATATTTTCTAGTGATGTCCAAACCCAATTTCTCCATGATTTCTCTCGGCATGAGATTATGAGATGCTCCGGAATCAAAGATGGCATTATGCAACACAAAATCATGCAATCTAAGACTGATATAAAAAGGATGCACATCACTATCTGGAGACTCACCATCCAATGCTGGTCCAAATATCAATTCAGGTTGATCATCTTGCACATTCACCATATCAGACATTGGATCGAAATTCAGAATTTTAGACACCTGACCCTTATAACTGTTGTTTTTCATCAATTCAGTCAAAGGAATGGAAACTTTCAACTTAGCTATTTCACTCTCTAAGTTAAAAACTGCATTTTTTCTACCTCTTTGACTGGAACATCCTTCTTTTCAGCTTTCTCCCTTGATGCAATTGGCTGATTGGATCTTTCATTTGCTGATGGAGATTTGCTAGTAGTAGGATCAACTATCTCTTTTCCCTTCTTCTGTGTAATGGGTGCATCATTCTTTGGTGCTGAAACTTCCTTTCTCTTTTGGATTAGGTTGATTGGCACATCTCTGTTTCTAAGTGAATATTGTCACTGCTGGGTAGACAAAGCATTCATATAACCTCTCTGATACTCATCTGACTCTTCTTCAAGAGCTGCCTCATTTGCCAAGATAAAATCCTCATCCTTTTGTTTAGTTGAGTTTTCTGCATACTCCTCATCTTCAATAATAAAGTTTGGCATATCATCAGGTGTAAAGAAGTGATTCTCTTCCCCTATTACATTATCTTCATCATCTGATTCCAGACCAGCAAAATTCTGCTATAAAGGAGTCTTTACCTGCTGCTATACTGCTGGTGGTTCTTGTGCTCGTTGCTCTCGTTGTTTGATCCTAAATTGTGGTTACTGCTAGCCTCGGAAATTAGGATTTTTGATCTGCGGTTCAGGCTTATCTAGTGTCAATATTTCAATCATCTTTTCCACCTTGCGAAGTACTTGATCTGAAGTAGAAGCCTCTTCCTTTATTGCAACTTTCTTTTCTGCTCTCAATCTAGCTCTCTTGTCATTCAAATTAGCTTCAACACTCACTGCAATTTTCTTCATATCCTCCAAAGTGGTCGAATCTCTTTCTCGTAACTGATAGGCCATGTCTGAATCAAAACCATCCGGAAATTTAAGCAAATCTGACTTCCTAGATCACCTTAAATCATCAGGAATTGCATTGTAAACTGCATTAAATCTAATAGAATAATCTTGGACAAACTCACCAACGTTGCGCTTGATCTTGGTATATTCATAAGTGATCTGAAGAGGATCTTTATTTACTTCCCACCGATCCAAAAATTGTCTCTGAAGCTCAGCCAATGTAGCAATACTTCTAGGCTGCAAAGCTCTGAACCATTTTCTCACTTCTCCTCCAAAATTTTGCACAAATAATCTCATGGTCACATTTCCTGCGTCAATTTCATGAAGGTCAAAGAAATCCGCCATTTTATCAACATGCTGCTGAGCAGGAACACTTTGAGGAGTGCCATCAAACAATGGAATCTTACTTTGATAATCAACGGGCATATCATCCAAGTTCTGAGGCAACACAAGAGGTGCAAATCTGGCAGCCATTGCTCTTGGTGGATTTACAATTGGATTTGGAAATATGGGAGGAGTAGGAGCAGTAGATGTATGAGGTGTGGATGGAGGCGAAACTATTGAAGATTGTTGATCAGGGATAGATGGTTGCAAGGGAATGGTAGGAATGAAAGGAGGCTGGGTATGACTTGTGAATCAGAAGTAACAGCTGATGGCCCAAGAATTTTGGATGCAGACTCTATAAACTCAGGAATGTTTGTTGCCACAATAGAATTTTGAATATTCAAAATACAACTGTCAATGGATCTATTATCTTGTTCAATTTCAAGATACTTGATAAACTCTAGATTTATGACTGTAGAACCTATATCACTTTCAGACTTAGTTTCAAACAACGAAAACTCAAATTGTTCATCAAATTCAAGATCTTCAAGGTATTCAAACACAGCGGGACATGAATGAGATTTTAAAAGAGGAATCACAAGACTTTCTCGATGAAGAATTCTTGAAATCAAATTGGGATTTTCATACACTGGAGGTGGATCGGGATCCAGATTTGCTCTGGTATGTCTTCTGGAAGCTAGTGTGTTGAATTATTTTCAAAAATCAAAGGGACAAAACCAACTTGTTCAGCCTATCAAATTCTAGACTCATCACCAAAAAGTCCAGAACGATCTGATGTACTGGAGAAATTTACAAGTCAAGTGTCACATTTACAAACTAGACCAGAGATTGACTGAAGCAGCGTTTATCTACTTTCGCTAATGCAAAGCAAGAGCGTTTTGAAAGCTACCTGGCATAACTTCAGGCTCCGTCTGTAGCTTATAAAACAAATAACACTAACAAGAAAACCATTTTCTCCCCAGTATGGTCGCCACTATGTTATTGCCTAAATCTACCTCAGGCTGAAAGAAGGCAGAGTTCAGGGTAGCATCAAACCACGCTCAGTCTGGTAGCTAGCCCTACCAGATCAGGAGAGGGCTCTCTCCGGGTCAATCTCAGCAAAAATAATCGATGGGGCTTGAGATGACTTGAAATAAAGGCTGATTTTAGGCTAGGTATATAAGTGAAAGAGTTTAAGTTTGATTTTTTGGGGGTTTTGTTGGAAACAAAGGGAAAGGCAGTTTTGGGTTCGGGGATGAGGCCTAGTTTTTACAGAGTTCTGAATGGGGCAAGGAAGGAAACTGTTTTGATGCTTTGGATTGAATGAATGGATATTTCAGACCGGTGAGGAGCTAAAGAGGGCAAGATGCTTTCAAGAATCCTCTTCAAACAGATGAAAACATGGAAAATTAAACAAACTGAAGGCAGAGCAAAGCAATCTAATGAATTCCACCTTTATAACTCATTTGTTTAATTTAAGAAGAAAGGAGAAGGGAAGTGATACACATAAACATCAATGAAATTACAGTCACATATAGAAAAACACCATCAAAACACAGAGCCACATGGATACCAAAGAGTGCTGCAAACCCTGGTCTATTCCTTTGCCAAAATTGCAGAGATGAAATGTACAATGAAGTGCCAAGCAATCCCAAGTGTCCAACCCTGAAAATTACTAAAGAACAACATGATATAGACAAGCCTAACTCATTCCCATGCCTCTAGGGGTCGAGCTCATCATTCTAGGAGCTGTTTCAACCATATCTAAACTAGGAACTTGAAAACAGGCAATGAAACAACTTGCCTCTATATGATAGGAAACTGATTCATTCACTTACATTTCACTTTTTGGTGAATGAATCTACTAATATGAGTAAAAATGTGCGAAAATTACATCATTTTCATGAAATTACATCAAGGTACATCAAGATTTACATGAAAAATTCTAACTAGCCAAAACTAGGCGAAATTCTGAGCTGCTGAGTGAAAAATAGGCCAAATTTCCCTATGCGCCGCGCCTAAAATCTTTATGTGTAGCACAACTTTGAGGCTGATTTTGAGGGCCTTCCTTAAGTCAAAATTGAGTGCAGGATAGCTCGTTGGAAATCCCTGCCTGTCGACTTTCCAACCCAAGTGGAATTTCTGAATTTGGTTTCCATTTTCCCCTCCAAAAATCAAATCTCCCAACATTGTTTCCTGTGTGTGCAAAAAGTGGCAGAAAGGCCATTTTTAGGGTGTTTTTGACCCTTTAGGTAACCCAAAACTTGATGAAATCCTTAGGTAATCCATAGGCAAGCATAAATTTTCATGAAAAATGCAGAAATGCAAAGTTTTCCTCCAGAAGAGCTGCCAATTATAAGCGCGCCCCAAGTGGCGCTACGTGTCGGGCAGGAAAATCTGCGTTTAGGCCCAAAAATTCAAAATTGACAAAAATTTTCCCAAATTTCTTGAAATTTGGGCTGAATTCCCACCATAAAGCACTATGCTCGGCCAAAGAAGCTTCAGCCAAAATTTGGAGTCTATCATGCCTTTTACGACGCTTTAGTGCCCTCCTTAGCCTTGCCTTCAGGATTTTGATCCTCACTTTGCAAATGTGATTTTGTGCCCAATAGTGGTTCTTCATGTGTCTGAGCATGTTATTTTCCTTATTTTCCTTCTCCAACAGCTTCTCAAGATGAATATTGACCCTCTCAAGCCAAGTCTCCCTATCAGCCTCAATCTCCCGCTCAATGGGTGTCATCTCGGTTTGGCTTCTTCGGGCAGCTTGCCGATTCTCACTGATGTTTTGCAACTCCATGATTGTTTGCTGATATTCTAACTATTTGTTTCACTGCTCCAGGTAGTTTATGATCCATTGGGATCCCTGCAACTTGTCGGTCAAGGTGCCAATCTCTGCCTTCTGCTCCTGAATGATCTCTCTCAACTTTGAGCTTGGAGAGCTCAAATCCTCATCAATCAATATGAAATCAGTATCCTGGCCTCCTGAAGGGCCCTCATCCTACATAGGCCTTTATCCTCTGTCCTGTACCTGTACCTGTGCTGCTGATGATGGCAACGAGACCCCTTCCACCCCAGGTGGAGATAGTACTCGTCGGGCTGCTGCAAACAATACTTTGGTGCCTCTGTAGTAAGTGACATATACTGGCACACCGATAGGCTCTGTCTCGTGACCTTCAGGCTGATGTGAAGGTTCACCTGGCTCATGAACCACCTCCGGAGGAACCTAAGGAACTGTGAAGAAATCACAGGAAATGAAATCCTCCCATGAAATTCCCTGTAATCCCAACTGATGTACAACCACGATCTTGATGAGTGCATAGTGATAAATATTGTTGTACTGCTGCTCAGGAGTTTTCTTCTTCAAAAGCATGGTCATCCTCTCAATATTCCGACACATGAAATAAGGAATGTTCATCATCCTCACTCTATTGAAATGCATCAATAATCTGATGTGGTAGGCATAGAGGCGTGAGAACCGGCCCTCACAACTGAAATATCTAATAATAAGTTTCATCAAAGGCACATAGGATTCCTTTAGGAACTGGAATGGGAACACCCTGTTGAGCTGTCTCACATAGCTAGGCCTGATGTATGGTTCATAATGCACTCTATCCACCTACTGTATTTTTTTCCACTGTTCACCCACATTCAGTATTCCAGTTGCTTGAGAGATGGTTTCCAGTGTCAAATTGAAATTTACACCAGCAAGAGTTACCCGACCATCATGCAAATTCAATACAAACAGACAAGCCAACACCTAATGATGTTGAATCCTAGCAATCATCTCACAATATTGATAGCATGAATGCTCTCAAAAACATGCCATGGCAAGTGGGCAAGCCTGCAATTGAGCCAATGAGGTAGGCTCTTCTCTCACATGTTTGCCACTTTTACGAGGCCTTCTCGGTGCATGAAGCTCAGTGGTAGAATCACTATCTCTGTCATATGATGTATCAGTTTATGTCTCCATGGTACTCAAGGTTAATGCAAGGTGTGTGTTGGCTTGAATGAGATGAAGGATGAGAATTTGGTTCTTTGTTTCAACTGCCAAATATGTGCCAAAGGGGAGGGACTGTAGGAGAAATAGGGCAAAGGGAAAATAGACTTCAATCAAGTGATATCTGAAATGTAGGGGCAACCAATTAGGAAACTTGGGGTTTGGGAACTTTTTAAAAGTGAAATGGGAAAGGGAGAGTGATATAAAATGAAATGATTTATGGATATGGAAATGGGGCTTAGGAATGAGTGACTTGAGGATGCAAGGGGATAGGGGATGAAAAGTAATGATAGGATTACAGTGAGGGAAGGAATAAACAAGGCGGGGAAAAGGAGTATTTGGCACCACAATCACTTTAAAACACCAATTATAAAACCCTAAGGGAACAATTTTTAACAAGGGAATAGGGTTTATAATTTTGGCATTCAAACTCTCTTATTTAACCTTAATCAACATCAAATGACAATTTCAAATACTCATGAACTTACTTGGAACAAGGGAGGCAAAATCGTTTTGAAATTTGAGAGAGATGGCATGAATTTTTTATGCCTCAGCCCTGTGCGCCGCGCGCACAACCCAGTGCGCCACGCTCTCTGTGTGCACCGCGCAAGTTCAATTTTACACTGAGGTGAGCGGCCCTGTGCGCCGCGACCAGCCAGTGCACTGCGACCTTCACCCAATGCGCCGCGACCAACCAGTGCGCTGCGACCTTCACCCAATGCGCCGCGACAGAGGATTTCACACACAGTCCAGCCTCCAAACTCTGATTTCGCCCTCCACGATTTTCTTTGACTTCTTTGATAACTTTGGTGTGCAAATGAGCTGTTGAATGTGAAAATATCTTATATATATGAAAAAAAATAATTTGATTTTTCATTTGGCAAACCCACTTTTGTAATGTTGCAGACTTTGGCACTTTTTAAAATAAACTCTGTTTTGCTTGTTTCCTTTGATTTTTGAACCGATGATGAATCTCTTGTTTGTTCTTTGCAGGGATAGCAGGCATGGGATTTGGAAAAGGTGACCAGGGCTGCGCCTAAAGAAGTTCACAACTGAAAAGCTTTGAAAATTACATCGCATTTATTACAAAAGACAAAATTGACGATTTTTCTTCAAAACAGAGTTTTGAAGAAGAATCATTATCAAGCATTACGACGATGAAATTTTTGCGATGAAAACTTATTTCGAACCTCCCTCATGTGCCTGCTGACATTATTAGACTTTTTGAAGACTAAATTAATGAAACTCTAGACATAATGAGACTGAAACCCTAAAATGACTCTTTGTCAAACAAGAGGCCAAACATGACTGTAAATGACTTTAAAATTGATTTTGATGAACAGACACAGACCAGCAGGTACATGACATGAGGGATATGAGAGAAAATACCCTTCTGTCAGATGATCCATGCTCCTAATGGAATGCAGCTGACTGAACTTAAATGAGACACCTAAAATGAAATGCAACAAGAGATTTTGATCTCTGACGGAGGGATGAAGATACCGACTCTAACAGATTCAGAATTTGAAATTTTTACCCTATGGGGCCGAAATCTTGATGAAGATTGTTTAAAAATTTCAGATCTTGGTTCGCTATATTTTCGGAGGTATGATTTGAGGAAGTTAGGGTTTTTGCAGGCTCCAGAATTTCATCTCAAATAGGTGACCGAAGGAAAATCTTCATAACTTTCGTTTCAGGAATCATATTGGAATTCTATAAAAAGTGGCCAAAATTGCACAGACTTTGGTTTCTTGGGTATCTGTTTCAGAGCCTAAGGTGGAAACAATGACACGTGGCACTCTGTACAAGTTTTCTCTACTGACCTAGTCCATAATTAGGTCATTGTGGGAGATCAGGCATAACATTATCCTGAATAATCCAAATTAGGTCAGACCTATGGAATTAGAAATAAGACTCAAAGGGATACTATAGGACCTATGTTCAAATATTTTGGATCCAAAATCATAGATATGCATCAGTTTCAATATCGAGCTCCTCAAAATGAAGAAAAAGGTGTGTAAATGTTTTTTAAAATTGCATAATTGTTGTTTGAAAAAATAGTTTGAAGTGATTCCAAGGGATAATTGAAGCTTTGATATCAATATTGGGTTATAAAATGCCTCCCAAAAATAATTCCACACCCATTAAGCCCTCAGAAAAATCTACTATGGCACATGAAGAGGAAGAAGTGCAACATGATATATCAAAATTATGGGACTAAGTGCAACAAATTTTTCTCTCACAAAGAGTAATAAAAGAAGAACTAAAAAGTGACATGAATGGTTTAAAATATGACATGGATGGCTTAAAGAATGGCATGGAAGGTATAGAAGCAGAACTAAAAAGAAACATGGAATATTTTAAGAAAGAAATGGAAGGTTTGAAGGAAATTTTGACAAATTTGCTACAAGAAAAACTTCCTAATGGAGAAAAGGTAGTAGAGGAAACTCCTGATGAGAAAAAAAATAAATGTTAATCATGATTTCATATACTCTAATGTTGGATTGAATAACCACCATATTCCAAATATTGATATGAGTAATTTTTATTTCAAGGATTCCGTAACATGGATACTACAGATGGAGCAGTATTTTGATCTCCATAATGTGCAAACTTATACAAAAGGTATGCATTGCAACTTTATATTTAGAACCCAATACATTTGTATGGTATCAATGGATTTTCTCTCATAAAAAAATTGTCACTTGTTCAATTTTTACGGAGGAAATGATAGCACCTAATGAGGATACAAATAGAAACACCTTCTTTATCCAATTGATAAATCTCAAACAAAAGGGTTCAATGGTGGAGCACATTAAGGACTTAAAAATTTGAATAAAAGGGTAAATGATATTCCAAAGGAACATAAGATTGATGTATTCATAGGGACTTTAAAGGATAACATCCAACATGAGGTTCACCTTTGGGAACTTGATTCATTGGAGAAGGAATTCAAGTTGGCATTAAAAATTGAAAGAAAAATTATGGCAACAAGGAAGCTTGCCACTCACAACTATAAAGATGGAAGTGTTTCTATGCCTAGAATTCCACAACCTACAAGGTTGACACCACAACAATTGGAAGAAAAAATATAAAAATGGATTTGCTACAGTTGTGATAGAAAATACACTAAATGTCATAAGTGTGCTGAGAAGAAAATATTTTACATAAATTTTGAAGAGGAGGAAGAAAATGAACAAGAAAAATCAAAAGAAGAGGATATACACTAGGAACCAACCCTAGAGAAAGAATAAATGAATCCAATCATGTCCGGTAATGCATTGGTAGGAATTACCCCTCCTCAAACTCTCAAGATAGAAGGACATATCAATAAGAAAAATGTAATAGTGTTGATTGATTCAGGTAGTACCCATTATTTTATTCATTGTAAGGTAGCCAAGAAATTGAATTTCTTCTTATACCTAGTGTTATCACCTAGATTGACCTCAGGCTAAAGGAAGGCAAGCCAGGGTAACCACAAACCATGCTTAACCTTGTATCTATCCTTAAAAGGCAGGGAGAGGGCTCTCTCCGTAAGAAATCTCAGTCAAGGATGACTGCAAAAATGATTTTAGGCTAGGTATAGTAGCTCGAAAGGGTTTTGATAGATTTTCTGGTGTTGTTTGTTGGATCAGATGGAGCTGGGCAGTTTAAGTCTGGGAAATTAAATCAAAAATGCAGAGTATTCTATGGGGCAAGGTAGGCATGGACTTTAACACCTTTGGTTTAATGATATGAAGTGTTCAAGACTAGTGAGGAGCTGAGGAGGGCATATGAGATGAATCCTTCTCAAATAGTAGAAAACATAAAATATTGAATGATTTCCCAAGGAAGAGCACTGTAAACAATGGATTCTACCTATCTAACTTGAAAACATTCAACAGAAATGAATGGAATGAAATATGGCATACATAACATTTAACAAATGATTACAAAAGAAGAAACTATGCTAAAATTCCATACCACAGGGATCCCATAAAAATTGTTGCAAGTATTTATTAATTTCCTTCCAAACTGATTACAAATATGTACAATCAAGCTCAGAGCGCCCCAGTGATTCCAATCCTTTTCCACACTTACAAATGACTAAAAAATTACATTAAATAGACAAGCTTCAGGGGGCGAATCCATAGAAAGAGGAGTTGTTTCACCTGCCCCGAAACCGAAACCTGAAGATAGAAAAACCCAACAATGTGCCTTTGAAAGAGAGGAGGCAATATATTATGAACATCTGGAAGATTTTCTGTTAGATTTACTCCAAAAAATGGGAAGAAAAAAAAATTTGGAACCCTAACTGCCCCCTCATTTATCATTTGCTATCGTTCCGTGGCTAAATTCCGTAATGATCTTTTCTTTTACCATTAGCTCATAGTCTTAACAAAATGTCTTTTTCCTTTTAACCCTTTTGCTGGAGAAAACCATTTTAAACCAATAAAATTGAATTTCCCTCTTTTAATGGAGAAAAAACCCCCTTTTTCTTTGAAAAGAGCGAAAGTAAAGTGGTGAGCCCAGAAATCGCAATCGCAAATCGGAAGCAGAAGGAGCGGGAATACCTTGGCGGAAGAAATCGCGATATGCGATGGAGCGATGATCGATAAAATGGGAGGTGGAGCGATGAGCGATAGGATGAATGGTCCGATGCGATGGAGGGAGCGATGGGAGAATAGGCTGATGCGATGAGGGATTGAGGATAAGTCGATGCAATGAGGGAGTGATGGAGGGTTATCGAAGAAATCCCTTTTAAAACCAATAAAACAAATGTGGCGCTTTTTACACGGGGAAAAGCCTTTTCCCTTTGAAAATAGCGGAAAGACTTTGGTGGGACTGGGAATCACAATCACAAATCAGAAGAGGAGCAGGTATAACTTATGGTGCAGGAAATCGCGATATGTGATGGAGCGATGGTGTGATCGGCGATGGAGGAATGATTCGAAGCGATGGAAATGAAGCGAAGTAGTGACGGAGGAATGGTCACATTGGGGAAACGGAGATGGAAATTTTAGAGATAAGCGCTGCAGGAATTGTCGATCGCGTGATGCGATGAAAGGCTATAGCATTGGCGGAAGAGAGATGGAAGTTTCGGCACAATGGGAATCGCAATATGCGATGTGCGATTATCGCATCGGCGGGGAACGGGAAAGCGAGAGCAAAGTGCTACGGGAATGTAATGATCACGCGATGCATTGAAAGACTTATCGCATCGGTAAAAATGGATGGTGAAGTTAAGCGCTGGGGGAATGCTACGATAATGTGATGCGATTAAGGACTTATCGCATCGGCGAAAATGGATGTGCAGAGTTAAGTGCAGGCGGGGATGCGATATTGGGATGTGATGGTGTGATGCAATCGCATCGGCGATGAGCCATCGCATCAGGGTTTGTAGGAGATGGCAATGTAAAGACTTTGCGGTAAAGGAAAAAATTATAAAGTTTAAAGGGCCAGCAAAATAATAGAAAAAAGGGCAGGATTATGCTTTTGGGGCCTTTTATTCATTTGGGCATATTTTTCAATCCAGAAAGTGATTTTGGGAGTACGATATACCATTGGAAAGCTCTTTCTGATATCCTTCTGATGAACATACTTAGAATATGATTTACATTGAAAATCATGTGGAGAACACCTTTTAAAACCAGGAAGAGAAAAATACCCTTTGACCCTTGGTGACGGGCTGCAAAAGACTAATAGTGGCTTTATGGAGATAGCAGCTTCTGAAGTTTAACTTATTACATATGGAAACATAAAATTACATAAGAAATGATAATAAAAACAAAGTACCCTGTTTTCACCTCAAAACATGTTTTGAGGTGAAGATTACATCAAGCTTAAAAGAAAAACTCTTTGACTTTTCTAGATACTATGCTTTGAGTTTATTTGGCATCCTCATGTCCTTGCTGATATTTATTGACATTTTCATCATTAATTTGACCATGGTGGAACCCTAAAACCTAATGAGACCAACCCTATGACCCAATAAAATGAACTGCAGAGTGAAAGTGAATCATGAATGAAGACCATAGAGAGGAGAACCAGTAAGTATTTTCATGAGGGAAAACTGATGAAGTGACCCCAACCATAAGCAAATCCATGACCTAATGGAGTGATAAAAGTTATAGTATGAGACTCCTACTATGCAAATGAAAAAGAGTAGATTTTGATCATTGATGGCAGTATGACAAGACTGACACTAACATTGGCTCCAATGGGGATGGTAGCTCCTTTGAGGTGCCAAGAACACCGTAGACCTAGTAGCCTTATCCATTGGGAAATATGGTCAAAATACTTCAAAGACTGAAAACTGACACAATGAAGACTAACTCGTGACTCAAACCATGACTGAAAACTAAATCAAAACCAGCAAACCTTACACATATCATTCAAGTTTTATAGCCTTCACTTCAGGCCCCAAGCTTCAATGATTGTGTAATTGAAATCTTACCAACAATGAATATGGTATGTACAATGACTATAACATAATTTCAGAGAATCATCTTAAAATTAGTAGTGCTTCAGGAGCCTACCATTCACTGGCCCTCCTAGGAAATCTTGACTATCCATATCTGTGAGCAGAAAAGCATTATGTCATCTGTATGTTGAAATATTATACGGTCCTTTCCATAGGTTATTGAACTTACCATGCTTTCTTTTGTCCTCATTTCATGCATCCCATCTCAGCACCACATCTTCTAACTGAAATTTTTCTGCTTTGGTTTTGCGGTCATAGATTTTCTTTATTTTTTCCTGCAACTGGAAAGTTTTTTGAGAAACTTCTTCCCTTGTTTGTTGAAGGTGGATCATTTGATTGATCCTTCGCTGATTATCATCCTCTTCGCTGCTAGCTTCTTGTAGTAATCTCATGATAGGAACTGTAAGTGATGTAGGAAATATAGAATCAGTGCCATAAAATAATTAAAATGGTGACATACCTATGGATTTATTGCTACTAACTATGTCAGCCCATAATGTGTTGACAATATTTCGATGCCAATTCCTCTTATTCGCTTCCAACATTTTCTTGATTATATTCACCAAAGTCTTATTTGATGATTTTGTTAATCCATTTCCCTACGGGTAGTATGCTGTCGAATGGCCCAGTATAATATTGTACTTATTTCAGAACTCCACCATATTCTTGGATTTAAATGCCGCTGCATTATCTGTTATGATCTTGTGAGGGCAACCAAAATGAGACAAGATATTTGATTCTAAAAATTGAATAATTACTGTATCCATGGCCTGCCTTGCTAGAATGGCCTCAATCCATTTGGTTAAATAATCGGTAGCTGTTAAGATCCATCGATGTTTTGTTGATGATGTGGGATGGATTTCCCCTATGAAATCAAGTCCCCACTGCTAGAAAGGTGCATTTACTTGAACTGGTTTCAAAGGAAGAGGAAGCAGTTTCCTTTTTCCTTGAAAAAATTGACACTCATGGCAGCTCATCATTGTTTTATACAAATCTGAAAATAGAGCCTGCCAATAATATCCTGCTCTCAAAACTTTGTTAGATGTTGTTTTCCAAAAAAAATGACCACCACAATCACCTTTATGAGAGTCATGCATCACCTGTTGAGCCTCATCTTCAACCAAACAATTAAGTAGAATACCTCCAAGATCTTTCCAATAAAGAGCACTGTTTAAAATACAGAATTTAGCAGACTTGAGTTTTAGTGATCTAACTTTGCTTGTAGACATCCCTTAAGGTGGCAAAAGATTCTGAAGAACATAAACTATGTCTGAATACCATGGTGATTGGAGAAAAATTTCTGAAACTCGAACAAGGGAACCATCATCCTCATCCTCTGACATCTCTGCTTTGATATTTATGTCCAGGGCATGCAGTTTTGATTGTGCCATTAGTTTTTCCAAGCCTTTTCCCTTGATTAACGTTGTGGGTTTAATCTCCAAATCATATTCCAACATTGCTGCTATCCACTTACCTCTTCTTCCTTCCGGATCAGTTTGCACCAGGACATATTTTACTGCTGCATTAGGAACATATGCTATGGTATGTGAATGTACACTGTGAAATCATTTAATGCTTTTATAAGATCTAATGCTTGTTTTTCAATGATATTATACCGCAAGGAAGCATCTCGAATAGTCCTACTGAAAAAGGCAATGGGTTGTTCAATCTGATCTCTCTTTTGCATCAATACCGCAGCCATGGTATGCTTCGATGCAAATGAAAATATAATGAAATCTTGAGTGTAATCAGGACTAATCAAGACTGGGGCATTGGACAAAGCGAACTTTACCATATTAAATGACTTCATAGCATCCTCGCTCCATTTGACAGTGCTGTCCTTTTTCAACATATTAGTCATTTCTCGTAAATGTTCCACCAAATTGGGTATAAATCTGTGTAAGAATTTCATCTTACCATTGAATTCCTGAATCTCCTTTTTGTTATGTGGGAAGTCTATGTGTTGAATTGCCTCCACTATTGAAGGATCAATGCGGATACCGTCTTTATAAATGATATGACCAAGCAACTTACCCTCATCCATAGCAAAAATACTTTTCTCCGGGTTGAGAGAAATCCCTAACTTTCTGCATCTCTGAAATACATTCCTCAAGTGGTGCAAGTGTTCATCATCAGAACCAAAAAACATTGCCAAATCATCTAAATAAACAACCAGAAAAACATCCTTCTCATTTGCAAAAGTGATTTCCATTGCTCACTGGAAAGTGGCTCCAGCATTCTTCAACCCAAATGGCATTTTGGCGTACTGAAAAGTTCCCCAAGGTGTCATAAAACCAGTTTTGTCTTGGTCTTTTTCATGCACCAAGATCTGATTATAGCCTGAGTAACCATCAAGTAGTGACATCTGCGATGCTCCAACTACTCTTTGTAGAATATGATCCATCTTCGGAAGTGGATAGTTATCCTTTAAGGATACTTTATTGATATTCTGGAAATCTATGCACAACCTTATTTCTCCTGTCTTTTTGTGTATAGGGACTAAATTCGAAATCCAATCAAAAAATCTAATTGGAACAATGATACCATCTTTATAAAATCTGTTTACCTCTTTTTCAATGGATGGAAGCAACTTTGGGTTGATCCTTCTCATATTCTATCTAAATGGCTTATGATCCGGCTTGATAGGGATAGTATGTTGAATTATATTTTTGTCATACAGCTTCAAATCTGAATAATCCCACGCAAACACATCAAAAAATTTAGAAAGTAATTTAACATACTGGGCCTTTACCTCAGGAGACAATGCTTTTGATAACTTCACAAACTTAGGCTTGTCAGCTGTTCCAAGATTGACATCTTCCTTTATCAGTAGGCACCAAGCTTGTATTTCTTGCAACATCATATTGATCAAAAATATCCTCTAAAGGTATGAGACCTCTAGGAATAACATTATCTTTCAGTTGTAACACATCCATCTGATTTTCTTCAATCTCTTGTTCATCAGTATCATAATCACCATCTATGGAAGTATCCTTGAATTTTCCTTCATTCTGTAAAAAAGCATTGATTTCATTGTCATCACAAAACACTTGCCAATACCTTAAATTATCCAGAACAACAAGCCAATGTTTGACATGAATTTCAAATTTGTTGCTGGAGTTCATTGGAATATTCAAATTGCTTGCTAGTGGCAAACGAATCTGCAATAAGATTCTGAATTCGGAGTACTGATGTCAAAGTGTATTCAGAAAACATTCTCAGGAGGTCTAGGACCGCATTTCTGTAGGCTCTCAATCGCAGATTCTTTGCTTGATACTCTCCTTTTACCTGTTTGATTATCAACTCTGAATCTCCATAGACAGAAATCATTTTTGCATTTAACTTCTTCAAAATTTTCAGACCTGCAATCAAAGCTTCATACTCTGCTTCATTGTTAGAGCAATAAAAATCCAACTTATAAGCACATACTATAACATTATTAGGAACTCTGTTAGGCTGGAAAACAGGGCTCTGAATCCAAATTCCTATACCAGCACCGTCCTTACCAACAACTCTGTCAAAATCCATGCTCCAAAGGCCTTCCTCCTCTTCTAGATGTTGAAATTTTGTTTCTCTCTCTGCCATACCTTGACTAATCTCTTCATTATTCTGTTGTTCACTAACCTTTTGCTGTTGGCAAGTGGAAATCTCAAAAAGGCTTGCTTATTTTTCTTTTTCTTGTTTAAGGACTTCCCTAAAATTCTCTAAAATTTCTGGTACGTCATCTACTTCTACCAACTGAACATCTTCATCATTCAAACCACTATCTGAATATAATAAAAATGACTCTAAATCTGTGTGGACAACATTAATTGGATGATTAACCAGCTTCTCTTTGCTAGTGATCATATATTTCATTTTCTTCTCCCTGTATAGTTTTCTCAATTGACTGAACACGGGAATGGTAGCATAAGAGAAATCAAGTTGTATATTTCCCTTAACTTTTGCACCCCACGATCTGGACAAAATCATACCAAACCATGGTGGAACGTCAGCTACAACCACATCCATCAAAACATTCTTGGCTAGGATTTGATCTAAAGATACTACCAAGTCTTTGATAATACCAATACAGCGGACCCTACTGGAGTCAAAGGAATACAGATCATGGTATTTTCGGGTAATATCAAGACCCAACTTCTCCATAATGGCTTTAGGCATCAAGTTGTGAGAAGCTCCGGAATCCAACATAGCATTGTGTAGAATGTACTCATGCAATCTAAGACTCAGGTAAAAGGGAGGGACTTCACTATCTTCAGACTGACCTTCTATGGCAGGACCAAAGATGAGTTCAGGATGATCATCTTCGACATTCACCATATCTGACATAGAGTCTATTTGCAAAAATCTAGATACCTGATGTTTATAAGTGTTGTTCTTCACCAACTCAGCTAAAGGAATGGACACCTTCAACTTAGCAATTTCATTTTCTAAATTAAAATATGAAACTTTTTCTACCTCTTTGACAGGAAGTTCTTTCTTCTCCACTTGCTCCTTCACTGCACTTGGCTGATTATTCTTTTCATTTGCAATGTTATTTGTCGGGGATATCGTGTTGGAAGACGGATCAGCAGGTTCTCTCCCTTTCCTCTGAGTATTTGAAGAGTCATTATTTGATAACAGATCTTTCCTTTTCTGAATGGGATTGATTGGCACATCTCTGCTCCTCAAAGAATACTACTTCTGCTATGCTGACAAAGCATTCATATATCCTCATTGATAATCATCGGACTCTTCCTCTAAAACCACGTCATTGGCCAATATGAAATCTTCATCTCTTCGAGTGTCTAGAATCATTGCATATTCTTCATCCTCTATCAGAAAAATGGGTGCACCATCGGCAGTGAAAAATGATTAGCTTCAACTATCGAATCATCATCATCATCAGTTTCCATTCCCTGAACATAATTTTGTTGCAAAGGAGTTCTGATCTGCTGCTGTTGTGTTGTTTGGTCTTGCGTTTTATGTTCCCTCTGCTTGATTCGGAATTGGGGCTGTTGCTGTCCTCTGAAATTTGGATTCTTGATTGGTGCTTTAGGTCTATCTGAAATATTCAACCGATCAACCATCTTCTCCACTATTTGGATCAAAGTAACCATCTTAGTATCTGAAGGAGATGCTTCCTCTTTTACAGTCACTCTCTTTTCAGCTCTCGTCCATGCTATTTTATCCAGTAAATTTGCTTCTATGCTTACAGTGATTTTCTGAATATCTTCAAGTGTGGTAGGATCTCGTTCTCGTAACTGATATGCCATGTCAGCATCGAAACCATCTGGAAATTTGAGCAAAGCTAACCCCATGGGGGGTTTGAGGTTGGCCAGAATAGCATTCTACACTACATTAAACCTCACACAATAATCTTGTACACTTTCACCCACATTCCTTTTGATATTTTCATACTTAGACAAAATTTGGAGTGGGTTTTTATTTACCTCCCACCGGTCTAAGAATTGTCTATGTAGTTCCACCAAAGTGTGGATAGAGGCTGTTGGTAAGGCTCTGAACCATTTTCGAACTTCACCTCCAAAACTTTGGACAAACAATATCACAGTCACATTTTCTGCCTCTACCTCGTGAAGGTCAAAGAATTCATTCATCTTATCAACATGTTGCTGGGTTTTAATGCTTTGAGTGGCATCAAAAAGAGGAATTTTACTTTGGTAATCAGCAGGCATATCATTCAGATTCTGAGGTAAAACTAGGGGTGCATACCGGGCAACCATGACTCGAGGTGGATTTACAACAACGTTTGAACTACTAGGATTCAAGGGAGTTGTTGATGGAGAATTAGGGGTGATAATTTTGAGGGGAAGGGTAGGTATAAATGGAATTTGAGAATTGATCTCAGAAATTGATGGGAATACTGATGAATTGAGGGTATCAGATGTTGTTTCTGCTGATTCTGAAAGCTCAGGGATATTGGTAGCAGTGATGGATGACTGAGAAGAGTTTAAGATATAATCGTCAATTGATCTGTTCACCCTTTGAACTTCAAGATCTACAAGAAACTCTGGGTCTAAAAATTTGTCATCAAGTGCAGTTTCAGATTTGGTTATGAATAGAGAAAGCTCAAAACACTCATCAAAAGGGAGGTCTTCAATGAACAACCACTGACTGGGCCATGAATGGGATCTGAAGATAGTTCTAGGGCTTACTGAACTTTCTCGTCTTCTTATTATTCATGAAATAAGATTAGGATTTTCAAATATAGGGGGAGGATTTGGATTAGGATTGGCCCTCGTGTATTTCCTTGAAGCCAGTGTGGTTGAACTTCAAAATTTTTACTTTGCAACGTTTTATTTCAGCCTAGCAAATTCTAAAGCTCATCATCCAAATTTTCAAGAATTTATATGGAATATATTATTGGGGTGATTAGTCTTTCATTTTAGATTTTTCCCCTGTATGGTCGCCACTATGTTATCACCTAGATTGACCTCAAGTTGAAGGAAGGCAAGCCAGGGTAACCACAAACCATGCTTAACCTCTTAGCTAGCCCTACAAGGCAGGGAGAGGGCTGTCTCCGTAAGAAATCTCAGTCAAGGATGACTGCAAAAATGATTTTAGGCTAGGTATAGTAGCTCGAAAGAGTTTTGATAGATTTTCTAGTGTTTTTTGTTGGATCAGATGGAGCTGGGCAGTTTAAGTCTGGGAAATTAAATCAGAAATGCAGAGTATTCTATGGGGCAAGGTAGGCATGGACTTTAACACCTTTGGTTTAATGATATGAAGTGTTCAAGACTGGTGAGGAGCTGAGGAGGGCACATGAGGTGAATCCTTCTCAAACAATATAAAACATAAAATATTGAATGATTTCCCAAGGCAGAGCACTGTAAACAATGGATTCTACCTATATAAATTGAAAACATTCAACAGAAATGAATGCAATGAAAGATGGCATACATAACATTTAACAAATGATTAAAAAAGAAGAAACTGTGCTAAAATTCCATACCACAGGGATCCCATAAAAATTGCTGCAAGTCTTTATTAATTTCCTGCCAAACTTGTTACAAATATGTACAATCGAGCTCAAAGCGCCCCAGTGATTCCAATCCTTTTCCACACTTAAAAATGACTGAAAAAATACATTAAATAGACAAGCTTCAGGGGGTGAATCCGTAGAAAGAGGAGTTGTTTCACCTGCCCCAAAACCAAAACCTGAAGATAGAAAAACCCAACAATATGCCTCTGAAAGAGAGGAGGCAGTATATTATGACCATCAGGAAGATTTTCTGTTAGATTTACTCCAACAAATGGGAAGAAAAAAAAATATGGAACCCTGCTTGCCCCCTCATTTATCATTTGCTGTCGTTCTATGGCTAAATTCCGTAATGATCTCTGCTTTTACCATTAGCTCACGGCCTTAACAGAATGTCTTTTTCCTTTTAACCCTTTTGCCGAAGAAAACCCTTTTAAACCAATAAAATCAAATTTTCCTCTTTTAATGGAGAAAAAAACCCCCTCTTTCTTTGAAAAGAGTGAAAGGAAAGTGGCGGGCCCGAAAATCACAATCGCAAATCAGAAGCAGAAGGAGCGAGAATACCTTGGCAGAAGAAATTGCAATATGCGATGAGGCGATGGTGTGATGAGCGATGGAGCGATGAGCGATACAATGGGAGGTGGAGCGATGAGCAATAGGATGAATGGTCTGACACGATGGAGGGAGCGGTGGGAGAATAGGCCGATGCGATGAGGGATTGAGGATAATCCAATGCGATGAGGGAGTGATGGAGGGTTATCGAAGAAATCCCTTTTAAAACCAATAAAATTAATGTGGCACTTTTTACATGGGGAAAAGCCTTTTCCCTTTGAAAAGAGCGGAAATACTTTGGTGGGACCAGGAATCGCAATCTCAAATCAGAAGAGGAGTGGATATAACTTATGTCGAAGGAAATCATGATATGCGATGGAGCGATGGTGCGATCAGCAATGGAGGAATGATCCAAAGCGATGGAAATGAAGTGAATTAGTGATGGAGGAATGGTCGCGTCGGGGAAAGCGAGATGGCAGTTTCAGACTTAAGCGTTGCAGGAATTTTCTATCGCACGATGCGATGAAAGGCTATTGCATCGGCAGAAGGGAGATGGAAGTTTCGGCATAGCGAGAATTGCGATATGCGATGTGCGATTATCACATCGGCAGGGAACGGGAAAGTGGGAGTGAAGTGCTGCGGGAATGCAATGATCGCGCGATGCGATGAAAGACTTATCGCATCGGAGAAAATGGATGGTGAAGTTAAGTGCAGGGGGAATGATGTGATAATGCGATACGATGAAGGATTTATCGCATCGGCGAAAATGGATGTGCAGAGTTAAGTGCAGGCGGGGATGCGATATTGCGATGTGATGGTGTGATGCAATCACATTGGTGATGAGCCATCACATCAAGGTTTGTAGGAGATGGAAATGTAAAGACTTTTTAAAGGGCCATCATATTAATAGAAAAAAGGGCAGGATTATGCTTTTGGGGCCTTTTATTCATTTGGACATATTTTCCAATCCAGAAAGTGATTTTGGGAGTGCGATATACCGTTGGAAAGATATTTCTGAGCTCCTTCTGATGAACATGCTTAGAATATTATTTACACTTAAAATCATGTGGAGAACACCTTTTAAAACCAGGCAGAGGAAAATCCCCTTTGACCCTTGGTGACGAGCTGCAAAAGACTAATAGTGGCTTTATGGAGATAGCAGCTTCTGAATTTCAACTTATTACATATGGAAACCTAAAATTACATAAGAAATGATAATAAAAACAGAGTACCATGTTCTCACCTCAAAACATGTTTTGAGGTGAAGATTACATCAAGCTTAAAAGAACAACTCTTTGACTTTTCCAGATACTATGCTTTGAGTTTATTTGGCATCCTCATATCCTTGTTGATATTTATTGACATTTTCATCATTAATTGGACCATGGTGGAACCCTAAAACCTAATGAGACCAACCCTATGACCTAATAAAATGAACTGTAGAGTGAAAGTGAATCATGACTAAAGACCATAGAGAGGAGAATTAGCAAGTATTTTCATGAGAGAAAACTGATGAAGTGACCCCAACCATCAGTGAATCCATGACTTAATGAAGTGATAAAAGTTATAGTATGAGACTCCTACTATGCAAATGCAAAAGAGCAAATTTTGATCACTGATGGCAGTATGACAAGATTGACACTAACACCCAGCACCAGAGTGTCATGTGATAGTTGCAAATGGAGAACTATAAATTGATCTGGAAAGTTCCATAATATCAAGCTAATAATGGGGGAATATGTATTGAATAGTCCAATGCTTTCCATTCCAATGGGTGGTGTGGATGTTGTAATAGGAGTCCAATGATTACAATCTTTGGGGACAATAGCTTTTAATTTTCAAGAACTTTTCTTGAATTTTTTTTGAGAAGGAAAGGAAGTTGAATTACAAGGTATCGTAGGGAAGTTGGGAAAGATAATCAGCTCTATTGCCATAAAAAATCTTCTGAAGGAAGAAAAAAGAGGCGTAATTGCACAATTATGCTCACTAGAGGTTCAAACATCAAAATCATTTATTTCTCCAGATCTCCAAAAAGTCTTGGACAATCATTCCAATATGTTTGAGACTCCCAAAGGACTCCCACCTATTCGTGACTCCATGATCATGCTATTCATTTGATTCCAGGAAGTGTTCCTCCAAACATCAAGCCTTACATATATCCTTATGCTAAAAAGAGTGAGATTGAATGTATGGTTGCATAAATGCTAGAGTCCGGTATAATTCAACCTAGTCAAAGTTCTTTCTTTGCTCGAGTAGTTTTGGGGTACAAGAAGGATGGATCATGGTGTATGTGTCCATATTATAGGGAGCTCAACAATATCACTATTAAAGATAAATTTCCCATCCTCGTTATTGATGAATTATTGTATGAATTACATGGAGAATTTTACTTTACCAAGTTAGATCTTCGTTATGGATATCATCAAATTAGAATGAAGATTGAATACATTCCGAAAAAAAAAAAAAAAACATTCAGAACTCATGAGGGTCATTATGAATATTTCGTCATGCCTTTTGGCCTTACTAATGCACCTTCCACATTTCAAGGTTTGATGAATTCCATTTTCAAACCCTTCCTTAGAAAATTTGTGTTAGTATTTTTTGATGATATACTAATCTACAACAAGTCTTGGAAGGATCATGTTCAACATGTTGACATGGTTCTCAAGCTATTGGAGGAGAAACATTTATATGCAAAAACCTCCAAATGTTTCTTTGGACTATAAGAGGTGGAATATTTGGGCCATATTGTATCTCATGAGGGTGTTAAGGTAGACCCTAAAAAAATGAAATCCATTAAGGAATGGAAAATCCCCACAACCATAAAGCATGTTACACCAATTTTTGGTCATCTAACCTGTTACTATCAGATGGACTAAATTACACCATGTAAGACCAATTTTACCATAGTAAAATTGCTTTCACTATGAAAAATAACTTAATAACCCATAATTTATTAAGTTGTTTCTAGTCTAAACTTGAAACCCCATGAGGAATAATTGAATAAATCCTTATTTGTTTGATTTTCCTCAAGGGATAATTAATTAAACCACTGTTTTATTAATATTCCTAGTCATATTTAAACCAAAACGGGAAAATTAATTAGATAAACCATTATTTATATTATTATTTTCTAGGAAAATTTATTTAAAACATTATTTAAATAATATTCCTGGTTAAATTTGACTAAATCATTTATAAATAATTGAATAAGTCAATATTTATTTAATTATTACTTAACCACATTCTTAAAGTAATAAATAAATCATTTATTTATTTATTATTTCTAAATAAAGGGATTTGACCAAATTCAAATTATTTTTCGCTCCAACAAAAATAATAAAATATTCCATAAAATTTGGATCTAGATTTGGTTAATAATATTTTAATTATGCACCAATATCTAGACTAACTCAATATTTTGTTATAAATAGAAGGTTTTTCCATTCATTCACTACCTTTTGTTTCCTAGAGATCACTCTTGATCTATACTTTTTGTCTAACTTTGATCCTCCCATCATTGTCATATTTTTCTACTTTTTGCTTGTGATCTCCCTTTGAGTTCCATTTTTTCTGGGTTTTCTGCACCATCAAGAGAGAGAGATCTTAGATATGAAGCGCTGAGGACATACAAGAACCCATACCAATGAGGGGGACTGGTAACATCTTTCTATGTTCCCTTCCCAGGTGTCATAATACAAAAAATTCCTTAAAAAAATGTGTCTTGTCCATCGGATGCATGGAGAAAATCTTGCTTATTTTTGTTGTTTAATGTCTTTAACTACATAAATCTAGATTTCTGTAGCATTCATTCTAATCACTAACTGCAGATCTAAGGAAATTGACAGCCATATTTGATGTTAGGTTTGTTTGTTATGCACAGTAAAGTGAGATTTTATCGTACGCTTATGATTATAATTCACACTAACAAAGCATCTTCGAGGATTTCTAGGGTTAAAAGGGTATTATCGCAAGATTTTTAAGAATTATGGAAGAATATTGGCACCTCTAACATCATTACTGAAGAAATGTGCATTTTCTTGGACTCTAGAAGTAAGGCCTTTGAACATCTTAAAAAGGAAATGTGCCAAGCACCGGTCTTAGCTACCCCAGATTTCACAAAAGCCTTTATTGTGGAATGTGATGCCTTGGGAAATAGAATTGGTGCAGTTTTCATGCAAGAAGGAATACCCATTTCTTTTGAAAGTAATCCAATCAAAGGAAAGTATTTACAAAAACCTAACTGTGAGAGGAAATTTTGGCAATACTATATGCACTAAAGAAATGGCGACCTTACCTAATGGGAAGACACTTCAAGGTAAAATTAGATCATGATAGTCTTAAATTATTTTTGGAACAAAGATTATCTTCAAAAGATCAGCAAAAATGGGTCACAAATATGTTGAGTTATGACTTTGAAATCATCTACAAAAAAGGGAAGCAAAACATTGTTGCAAATGCACTCTCAAGAAAGGATGAGGATGTCGAAGCATTAATTTGTTCCATTTCTATTATCTAACCTGAGTAGATAACCAAAGCAAGGGATGAATGAATGAATGATGAAGAGGTGTGGACACTCATTCAAAAGTTCCAGCAAGTTCTCAATACATCTGAAACATTTAGCTAGAAAAATGATTTCTTATGGTACAAAGATCACTTATATCTTTGTAATAATCCCCAACTAAAACAAAATATTCTTTTGGAATTGCACATCTCTCCCATAGGAGGACACTCGGGATTTTTAAAAACTTACCACAGGGTGAAGAAATAATTTTTTTGGGATGGACATAAATCTGATATTCAAAATTTTGTGGCAAAATGTTTGATTTGCCAGCAGAATAAAGTTGAGACAATTAAGACCTGGGTCTGCTACAACCTTTACCCGTTCCAAGTCAATGTTGAGAGGAGGCTTTAATGGATTTTATCACAATTTTACCTAAGTCTGAAGGAAAGAGTGTCATCATGGTGGTATTTGATAGACTTACCAAGTATGCACACTTTTGTAAACAAAGAAAGTATAGTTGCTACTGCATTTATGTAAACAATTCAAAAGCTACATGGAAACCCAAATATTATTGTAAGTGAAAAAGATCCCATTTTCACTAGAAATTTTGGAACGAAATTATTTTCTTGTTTGGTTACTCAACTAGTCCATATCTCATCTTATCATCCTCACTCTGATGGAAAAACTGAGATAGTGAACAAATGTTTGGAAGGATATCTTCGTTTTTTTGTATATGATAAAAAAAACAATGGGTCAAGTGGTTACCTCTGGTTGAATGGTGGTATAACACTTCCATCCATACTACAACAAAAATTACCCCATTTATGGAACTTTATGGATATCATCCACCATCCATCACATCATCTTTAAGAGAAAATTCTAAGGTTCAAGCAGTCGAAGATCACATCGAGCATCAACAAAAAGTTCTCCAACTCTTAAAGGATAACCTAAATTTGGCACAAAATGGGAGTAAATTAGCAAATGAGATCAACATCGCGGTGTTGAGATTCAACAAGATGATGAGCTTAGTGAAAAGAGTCGCCTTCACTAAGTGGGCCGGCAGGCTATTTTTGGCGCAAAGTCTATTTTTAGACATGTCGATCATATTCTATGAGTTGCAGGATGCTATTTGTGGATGGTTGGTCAAGTTGGAAAAATAGATGGACTTCTATTTTTAGACATATTGGGCGGAATCTATTTTTAGATTGCCGATCTAAAAATAGATATGTCGAATATTATTAGCTCTTAATAATATTTGGACTCTATACATTATCTTATTCTCTTGGAGCACTTCAGTTAAGTGCAGAAGTGGTATCTTGGTGACGGAAGGAATTATGCTATTCCTAGGGTTTAGTGGAGCTATTGCATGGATACTTCTGTTAGAACTCATGTGACAAAGTTTGGTGGAGTTGATTGAGGAAGTTAGTGGAGTTGTATTCAGTTTAACTAATCTAAACATAGTTGAGCTATTTGTATTCAGTTTAACTAATTGATACAATTAGTGAGAGTGGTGTGAATTAATTATTAATTAATTCACTAATTATAAACTCATTAATCAACTAAAGAATGCATCAGTTAACTTCGGTGCATGGACAGTTTCAGTGGAGACAGGTGAAGAGGTAGGTGAAGAAGCATTGTCTTCATCGGTTGACGAGCTATCTTCTTGCATGAGTTTGCACCACACATTGATGGAGATGCCAATGAGGATTGCGCAGTACATACCAGAGGGATTTGAACTCAAGATGTGCAATTATTCATCTTGGATTGCGCAGTAGAGGCAGGCTAACAGGTGGAGCAGATTGGAGCATGTGTTTTGTATGATCTGAGCTTGTGTAGTGTGTAACAATTGGAGATTGTACTGAGAGCTTGTGAGGATTTTGTACAATTATTGTTACATGATATCTATCATTATAATATACAGATAGTTGGGGGTTTTCAGCTTTAAGCTTTCCCATAAATATTGTGTTTATATGTGTGATTGTTTATGGTTTTGATGTGCGCATGCGATTGTTTATATTTCCGCAATTAATGATCAATAGTAGAAGAGGTTATGTATTATGCATGAAGCTCAAATAGTGTGTGATCAGGATAATATCGGTGAATAATTTAACATTTATTCAAATTTCTACATGGTATCGGAGCAGTATTGATCATTGGAGCAATTGCAAAACATTGAAGCGGTTGAGTTTTGTGCTGGTGGAATTCGAATTTGCAGCAGTGTTTTCTTGGTGTCGAAGTTGAGATGTATTTCAACGGATTGCGATTGGAGTATGCCCTTGAGGGCAGCTCGAATTATATTGCATGGAAGGATAGGATGGAGGCGGTGTTAGATGACAATGGGTTGAAGGAGTTCATAGATGTTGAAGTCCCAAAGCCTACTTCTAGCGATGCTGCCGTAATTGAGGCTTGGCAAAAGAAGACAGCAAAGTGTCGAAGGATTCTATTGGAGGGCGTGAAGGATCACATAGTGTCCAGCCTTCATGGTAAGGCTTCTCCATTCTTGATGTGGAAAGCTTTGACATATTTATTCCAAAGCAAGAGCGACCAGAGGAAGTTGGCGCTCAAGGACAAACTCAGGAACATAAAGATGGAGAAAGGCGACAGTATGCCCAAGTACCTCACGAAGTTCATCCAATGTAGGGATGAGATGGGAAGTGTGGGGGTGACTGTTGATGATGAGGAATTGGTGAGCTTGGCTCTCCTTGGTCTTCCGAAGAGTTGGCATGCCTATCAGGATTCTGTCAATGGTCGGGAGAAATTGCTAGGATGGGAGCGACTTTGGTCGGATCTTGTGCAAGAGGAGATAAGGCGGAATACCAGAGACGGATCTTCATCAAAGGCATCTGATGAAGAAAATTGCGCTTTGGCTGCCAAAGCAAAGAAGGGGAAGAGCAAGAAAGCTTCTCATTTCGGTGCGAAAGGCAAGAAGCAGGACATGTCCAAGGTGAAGTGCTTTCACTGTCACCAGCACGGACATTATGCCACAAATTGTCCGCAGAAGAAGAAAAATAAGCATGCTGCTGGATCTGCAGCGGGAGAGGCCTTAGCCTCACAGTTTGAGCTGGATTTTTCGTTGATCGCATGCTTGGTCTCAAGTGTGATGGGATCAGTATGGTTCTTGGACAATGGTGCGTCTTTTCACATGACTGGAGATCGAGATCTGTTTTCAGATCTGGATGAGAAAGATCTTGGAGTGCACATCGAGATGGGCGATGATGGTAGATACAGTGCGACCGGTATCGGTACCATTTCCTTTGAGAGGGAGTCTGGTAAACCCTTCGTATTGAAGGAAGTGATGCATGTTCCGGGATTGAAGAAGAATCTTATCTCTGTGGCGATGTTAGAAGACAAGGGATATGATGTTGTCTTTAGCGAGGGAAAGGCTTTCCTGCGCAGTAAGGCAACTGGTGAGACCCGGAGGATAGGGGTTCGAGTTAAGAACCTTTATCAATTGCAGGTAGATGGCTGCGCAGTAATGGCAGGCAAGGCAGAAGGAGTGGTGAGCCGGGATGATGGCAAGTTGTGGCACCGGAGATTGGGCCACCTTCACCATGGAGCTTTGAAGATACTGCAGAAGATTTCTACTGGACTTCCTAAGGGTACTCTTGCGCAGTCAGATCAGTGCAAGGGATGTACCTTGGGAAAATTTGTGAAAGCCACCTTTCACGAGAAGGATAGTTGCACCACGACGATCCTTGAGAGAATTCACACAGACGTGTGTGGACCTTTCTCTGTATCTTCGACAACAAAGCACAGGTATTATGTGATATTTGTTGATGATTTTTCTCATAAGTGCTGGATCTTCTTCATGCAGAAGAAGAGCGAGACATACTCAAAGTTCTGTGAGTTCAAGGCACTGGTTGAGAAAGAATTGGGGAAGCAAGTGAAGGCTCTAAGGAGTGACAATGGTGGTGAATTCATCTCTAGCGAATTCAAGGACTTTTGCAGTGCAGAAGGAATTCGAAGAGAGCTCATAGCACCTCATAACCCAAAGCAGAACGGGGTTGCTGAGCGGAAGAACAAAACGATCGTGGGTGTTGCACGGGTGATGTTGCATGATCAGGGCCTACCCATACACTTGTGGGCTGAGGCATGCAATACTGCAGTATATGTGCAGAACCGTTGTCCTCACAGGATACTTGGCATGAGTACACCTAAGGAGGCGTTTTCTGGTAAGAGGCCTGATATTTCCCATTTGAGGATTTTTGGTTCACCTGTTTACATTCATGTGACAAAGGATGCCAGGAAGAAGCTGGAGCCGACTGCGGAGGTTGGGATATTTGTGGGGTACATTGATACACCCCACAACTATCGTGTGTATTTTCCAGACAGTCGCAAGACTGTTGTGCGACGGGATATCAAATTTCATGAGGAGAAAGCCATGAAGTGTTCGCTTGAGAGGGAGCCACACTTGCATGCGGATGAGGAGCTATTAGTTCCTAAGGATGAGTCTCAGGATGTGGATCAGCCACAAGATGAGGTTCATGGAGTGGAAGAGACCACTCATGCAGCGCCAACCATCAGAGGGCGGAAGCACACTACAGAAGCTGAGCGACTGGCTCAAGATGCAGAGAAGGTTGTAGGAGCACCTACATCACAGCGCAGATAGAGACAGTCACCTGACCGGTATACTGGATACATGGCTCTTGTGAGAAAGTGTATCGTGACAGAGCCATCCTCTTTCGAGGAAGCTGTGGAGGATCCCGCATGGGTAGATGCCATGGTGGAAGAGTATGATTCGATTGTCAGAAACAGTGCATGGGAGATTGTCCCGAGGCCGGAGGGGAAATCAATGGTGGGTTCGAGATGGATCTACAAAGTGAAGCAGGCACCTGACGGGAGTGCGGAGAATTACGAGGAAATATTTGTTGCCCGAGGCTTTTCACAGATTGAGGGGATCGATTATGAGGAGACCTTTGCACCTGTCGCAAGGTATTCTTCCATATGGATGATTCTTGCTCTCTCAGCGCAGATGGGGTGGCACATTCATCAGATGGATGTGAAGACTGCGTTCCTCAATGGAGTCATTGAGGAGGAGGTGTACATAGAGCAGCCCGAAGGTTTTGAGATCTTCAGCAGTGAGTCGCATGTGTGCAGGCTCAAGAGAGCATTGTATGGGTTGAAACAAGCACCTCGTGCTTGGTACACACGGATAGACAGTTATTTCACCGGACTTGGATTCTCCAAGAGTGAGGTGGATCCTAACCTGTACCATATTGTGGTGGAGGGTAAGTTGCTGATCATTGTACTTTATGTGGATGATTTGATTTTGACAGGTGATGAGCTGTTGATACTCTCATGCAAGGAGGATCTTGCAAAAGAGTTTGAGATGAAGGACTTGGGCCTCCTTCATTATTTCCTGGGATTGGAAATTTGGCAGCGTAGTGGTGGACTGTTTGTTTCTCAGGGTAAGTATTCCCGGGAGATACTGGAGAAGTTCAACATGCATGGCTGCAAGCCTGTTGATACTCCTCTTCCTGGTGGATGGAGGAAGGAGGATGCTACTTCGGCGAAGGTAGTGGATGCCACTGTTTATCGACAGTTGGTGGGGTCGCTTATGTATCTGGTCAATACACGACCCAATATATGCTATGCAGTTAACCAGCTTTCACAAGCTATGGTTAAGCCTACCAAGCTCTTTTGGAAGGCGGGGAAGCATGTATTGAGATATCTCAGAGGCACATCGGGATATGGATCATGGTACAGACAGGAGGATGAGTTGAGGCGGCATGGCTTCACGGATTGGTATCATCATATCAGAGATTGTGTGCAGCGGAAGATCATGTTACTTTCATACATTCCTACGGAGGATCAGGATGCTGATATCTTGACGAAGGCGCTCACCAGGAGAAAATTCGAATACCATAGGGGCAGGATAGGGGTTGCAGATAATCCTTATCTTGTTGAGAGGGAGTGTTGAGATTGCAACAAGATGATGAGCTTAGTGGAAAGGAGTCGCCTTCACTAAGTGGGCCCGCAGGCTATTTTTGGCGCAAAGTGTATTTTTAGACATATGGATCATGTTCTATGAGTTGCAGGATGCTATTTGTGGATGGTTGGTCAAGTTGGAAAAAATAGATGGACTTCTATTTTTAGACATATTGGGCGGAATCTATTTTTAGATTGCCAGTCTAAAAATAAATATGTCGAATATTATTAGCTCTTAATAATATTTGGACTATAAACATTATCTTATTCTCTTGGAGCACTTTAGTTAAGTGCACAGATGTGGCACAGGAGCTGACAGAAGGAATTACGCTATTCTTGAGGGTTAAGTGGAGCTATTGCATGGATACTTCATTTAGAACTCATGTGACAGAGTTTGGTGGAGTTATTGAGGTAGTTGGTGGAGTTGTGTTCAGTTTAACTGAGTTAAACATAGTTGAGCTAGTTGTATCTAGTCTAGCTGATTGATACACTAGTGAGAGTGGTGTGAATTAATTATTAATTAATTCACTAATTATTAACTCATAAATCAACTAAAGAATACATCAGTTAACTTCAGTGCATGGACAGTTTCAATGGAGACCAGTGAAGAGGTAGGTGAAAGAGAAAGTTTGACTATCAGTTGTGACTATACCGGTGCATGAGATTTGCACACACATCGATGGAGATTCCAATGAGGATTGTGTAGTACATACCAGAGGGATTTGAACTCAGATCTGGTAATTATCCATATTGGATTGCGCAGTAGAGGCTGGCTAACAGGTGGAGCAGATTGGAGCATGTGTTTTGTATGATCTGAGCTTGTGTAGTGTGTAACAATTGGAGATTGTACTGAGAGCTTGTGAGGAGTTTGTACAATGATTGTTACATGATCTCTATCATTATAATATACAGATAGTTGGGGGTTTTCAGCTTTAAGCTTTCCCATAAATACTGTGTTTATATGTGTGATTGTTAATGGTTTTAATGTGCGCATGCGATTGTTTAATTTCCGCAAATTGATGATCAATAGTAGAAGAGGTTATGTATTATGCATGAAGCTTAAATAGTGTGTGATCAGGATAATCTCGGTGAATAATTTAACAGTTATTCAAATTTCTACACGCATCAAGAGAATTTTTGATGTAGGAGATTGAGTATTTTTACGGCTACAACCATACAAACAAATGTCCCTCAATTAATCTAAGAAGGATAATAAATTATCACAAAATTACGATGGTACTTACAAGGTGTTGCAAAATATTAGTACTATGGAATGCAAATTGGAGCTTCCAGCTTCTTCTTGAGTGCACCTAGTTTTCCATGTTTCATGCTTAAAGAAGGTTATAGGTGACAAACTTCCAGTTCAGACAATATTGCCATAACTTGATGAGGAAGGAAAAATCATATTGGAACCTAAAGCAGTCATGAAAACAAGAACTCAACAACTACAAAATCGATCAATTTCAGAGTATCTCATCAAGTGGAAGAACTTACCCACTGAATATTCCACATAAGAGGATGAGAATTTTATACAGAAGCATCCAGAGCTACTCAAGCGTTGAGGACAGCATGTTTTTGAAGGAGAGGGGTGATGGGCCTCTAAATTAGACATAAATTAAGGCACATATAACCTTTCTTAAGCACATAAAAGATATATTAAAACTCTCCTTCTACACTTAATAATTTTCTTATGCTTTAATATGTTCTTATGAAGGTTTAAAGATAATTGCATATTTGTGCCTAACAGTATTTATTTGTGTAGAATATTGTGAGAATATTGGGCAGATTATGAAGATTTGGAGAAGAAAATAATTTAGGGTCCCTACTACTGGAAGATCAATATTGGGGAGTAAATGAACAAAATATCATGAAATAATTGAGAAATTCTAGAGAGATTCTGGAACTTCGATGATTGAGAAAATCAAGGAATGTGTTCCCTATCATTTACTACAAACTCCTAGTGTTGGGAACCAGATACACTATTTGAGGGATTTTGGAGGGGAAAGCTTCCTCCTTTCAAGGAGAATGCTTCCTCATCATTTTTTATAAATAAAAATTCGAATTGGCCTCTAAGGGCATGTATTGTTTAGTCTTATTGTGGAGAAAATATTTTTTCTGGCAGCTCCACTTTCTTTTCTTGCAGGGATGTACTTGGACTAATTCAATAATGAATATTGGTGCCATTTTTAGCTTCTAAGGCTTGGTTTCTTCCATAGTACTTTTATTCCTCCTTGGGCTTGGCCATCCCAAGAGCTTCAGAGCCCTCTTGCACAATTTCTTTATGTTCTTTTCACTTCTTATTCACATGCATCTCTTATTTATGTTTTTCATATTTCTGTATTTAGTATTGTTCCTTTTTCTTGCTGTAGGATTGAGTTAGATTATTTAAGTGAGTTATTTTTCAGGTTTTTTACAGGTTCAAAAGTAGTATTCATCCTTATAATAACTTTGGAAGGTCATATTAATCATTAAGCTACTTGGATTTGGTTACTAGTTCACAAATATAATATTTCTGGAAATGCCTTGTAGCGAAATAGTAGTAAATTTCTGTTATTTTTTAGAATGGGTTAATGAGATCCATTTGAATTTATTCCACCTGGATTAGGTCATAATAATATTAAATTTCATAATAAAAAAATTACCCCATTTAATTTGCACTTCATGAGGTTAGGAATTTGATAGATTAACTAGCTCACTAGTTCTTGAATTTCGAGATTTTAGAGTAGTAATTTTCTGTTATTTTTTAGCATGTGTGAACAGGGGTATTTTTTAGTGATTCCACTTGGAATGGGGACCTAAGACATCATACTTAATAATAATAAAAATTTCCCATACCATTTTCATTTGATTTACTTATTCATTCGGCGAGTTATTTCCAAAACAGACTTGCCTGTAGCAAAAACAGAGTTGCCTATAGAATTCTTGTAGCATGTGTAAACTCAACCAAATTTTCTCCCAAAAGTTGGTTTTTGTCTATTAGGCTTGAATCTTGACCCCTAAGACCTAAATACATGATTTATGAAGAATAAAAACCACTTAGAACATTCATTTTCGCAAATTAGATTAGGTCTTTTCATTTGAATTCATGCTCTTTGGATTTCAATTACAAATTGTTGTTCTTTCCTAGGATTAATTTCTTTTCAAAGCAACACTTCCATTTCTTCAATTAGTTAATTAGGCTTTGATTTCATGAAATTCCCTCCATTACATCAGATCAACAAAATACAAACACATTGTATGCTGCACATATAGTGTTGATACCTCTTAAGTTTGTACGAACCTCGGGTTGATAATTAAAGTTGGTAGCCTCGGTAGTTGCAGCATTCTTGTTGCAATACTGAGGCTCATCAATTTTTGGTGTCGTTTTTGGGGAGGTTTCAAAGTGACGTTGTTGGGGAGGTGTCAAAGTATGAATTTTTTTCTTCGCTAGTTGATTCATTTCTTTTCTTTCTGCAAAAACAAAAAAAAAAATGCATTAGGAATATTTCATTTCAAAACAGAAAATTGCATTGCATTAGAATTCTTATTCAAAAAATATTTAAAAATATTTCTCCATCACCAACCCCCCTATTTGATCACGTGGTTTAGTAATAACCACATCACCATCCACTTTTGCAGGTAGAAGAAGAAAATATGGAAGAGAAGGTAGAAGAAATGGGTGGAGATGATGACAATGAAGAAGATCCTCTTGGACATCCCATTCCAAATATTGATGTCATTACGCATATGAAAAGCATCCCTCCATATTTCCTTCCCAACTTCCATGGTATGAGGTGAGAGGATACAAAAACCTTTCTCTTTAAATTTGAAATACTTGTAGATCTTATGGCTACTTATCACACACTCAAAATTTGAGATTTTTTCCTGCAAAATTGAAGGACAGAGCTCTTAAATGATTCATGAGTTTAGGTACTAATTCAATAAGATCACGGAATGATATGCAAAAGATATTACTAAAAAAATATAAAGATCATGATCTTAAAGAAGAAATTTTTAGAATGAATCAAAAAGAAGATGAGAGCCTTGAGGATCTAATAGATAGGTCCATGTTTAATGTTAAGAGCGAAAAATTACAACATTTAGGATTTGACACACTAAAAACCCTCTTACTTAGAATAATTAGGGATGAGTGGTTTTATCTCCTTGGTCTCATGAGTAAAGGAGATGTATACCAATTATCATTTGAAGAAATTTGTGAAATATGCAAGTGCATATCAAGAGGAAGGGCAAGAGTAAGTAAATCAGCATCAACATTGGTAAGTCAAGATGAACTTGTAAATTTGCTTGATAACTTTAAAAAAAAAATTATTAGCAATCTAAGTGAACAAGTAGAAATGTTAAGAATGAAAAATGAGCAAAAATAAGATGTTGATTTTTCTGTTATCGATGCAGGATCATATGCTACTAAATATTGTCCATTATTTCCAAGGTTTAAGGAAGTGTACCAAGAGGACAATGGAGCAAGTCAATCACCAAAGAAGCTATGTTATGTATATCCAAGAAGACCATGGCATCCTAGTCAACTCGATATGATGCAAGGACCTACTTCACAGTTTCAAGTTGATTCACATCCATCTCAAAGTAATTGGAATACACTCTTTCTTTGGAAACCTTGGTCATCTCAACACCAAAACCAATCTTGGAAACGAGGTGTTAGGAATCAGAATTTATTAGCAAGATTGCGTAGGTCCAATTGCTTAAAAAACAACATCGTTTCAACCAACTTTGGGATTCTAGGATCTAGCCCTCCTGAATCCGGAGAGGGATCTCTCCAATAAGTGCAAAGATAGATTTGTCTTTGAAGTTTGGGGTAATGATATTAGGCTAGTTATGAAGGCCAAGGGTTTGCTTTCGTTTTTGATGGTTGAGCATGATTACTGTTCGAGGTGGAAAGTTCCAAAGGCAAAGAGTTTCAAAGGTGAGAAGTTGCAAGTGGATAGAACAGCTAAGCTAAAAAGATAGATATAACGCTGGTTTCTAGTCCATTGGGCTATGGAGTCATATCTAGGCTTTAATTGAACAACAACATCAAGTGTGATCCAAGGGGCAAGTCATCTATATCACAGGATTATTTATATTAAAATGATGGGATGGAAACATTAAAGTGTTGGAGGGGTGGAAACTGATAATAATTTCACAAGGGATTTATAGTTAGTCCAAACAAGAAAAGCCTCTTAAGTAACTGTTTAAAACCAACCAAGTGCAGGGCTAACCATTGAATCCTTGGGCAAGTCTGTATTCAAGCAGCTTAATCGTACAAAAATCCAAATAATCCACATAATTACCTTCGAAAGTATGAAAACACATAAGAAAAACAAGAGTGTAACTTAAGATCGGACAAGTACTTTTAAAACCTAGTCTGCCTTTCAAATAACACCAAGGAAACTGCATGGATCTATGAGATGTGAACCAGGAATCAAAGACAAACCATATCTTCTAGTCTAACTTTAATAGCAAATAATGGAAATCACATTCAAGAACAATGTTTAAGAAAAAATGTATGACGAGGGAATGCCAACATTCCTAACTGTTTAAACTGTATTGATTCATTCTTAAATAAACAATTTTGAGGAAAACATTAAGATAAATATTTCTCAGCCAGAGCAGGTCACTGATATACAGTAGATCCTAACCCTATTTAAACTGTTCTTTACAGCAGAATATGAACAATATGGCATACATAGAAGGAAAAACAATTAACAAAGAAAGAAGCACTTCACCAGTAATATAGATCAGGATCCCAAGAAAAAGCTTGTTATTGATGTCAAACCAGTTACAGTCTTCAAGTCCAATGTTTCAGTTCAGCAATCATCTTCACTATTCAGCCTAACTACTCTATCACAAACAGACTTCAAGGGCCAGCGAACACTATGTACAAATAGAAGTCTCGAGCTCAAATGTATTTCAAATTTCTGCAACCAACTCAACCAAAAATTTCTCATCTTCTACAGAAGTAGCTATAGGAAGATGAGGAGGTGAGATCTAACAAAAGATCTCCCAAGACAATTAATACAGATTCGAGACTTCTAGGCCTTTTGAGGGGCTCGATGAAGAAGTTTACAGGTGGATTTCTGTATTAACTGTTTTACAATTATGAATAAAACTCGGTGGGAGCTTTTATTGACTTTGAGGCTCGGTGTAATGTGTGGAGTAACTCTGCAGATATTTTTGCATTGATTTCCTTGCAGAAGTAACTCCCTGGCTGTGCTGGAGGCGAATATCTGATTTTCTTCAATAACTTCGGCCCCTGTTTGAATGGTTTGAGGCAACAGGTGGCTTTTATGGTAGCTGAGGAATTTATTCGCCTCAGTCGAAGCGGTGGAAGCCCTCCTGTTAGTGAAACACTTATGATTTTCTTTAAACTGTGTTTTGAGTCGGGGATTAGGCTTTTGATAACCGTATTAGCCGTAATCCCCGTAATACTGTCTTTAATCTTCATCTGCTGTTCTTTATTTTTAAAACTGATACTCTCTAACTGTTCCTTTGAATAAAACAATGTCTTGTCGATGTGCAGGACCGTGCTGGGCTTCTCGGCATCAATGCTCATGAAACATTGACAAAACATGGAATGGAGCCCCGCGGATGGCTTCTCCTCAATGAAACGAAGGCATGAGAATCGTCATTCCCAGCCCTCGGCATTTCTTCGTAATACAACGGAAAACCATTTAAAACACCTGCATAAAACACAAAATAATTAAGAAATCCTGCGAAATGGGTTTAAACTGCTTAGGGGGCGGGGAAAGAACGTAGCCGTTAGATCTGGACACGTGGACGGTCCAGATCTAATCGGGGAATCGCAATCGGCGAGAGGAGAAAAGGGGTGCGATTGAAAAACTCTGATGCGATTGTGCGATCAGGAGGGTCAAAGCGATTGAGCGATGACCGTTGATCTAAAAACGAGATCAACGGTAGAGACAACCAATCGTAGCCGCAATCGGAAAGGCAAAACAAAACGCATGCGATTGAATTTATGCGATGCAATTGAGTGCCGGACGCTGATCTATTTTAGATCAATGGCACGCGGATTAGTCCGGAATCAATCAGCGGAAAACCCTTATATAATATATAAAATTCAAACCTTTTGAAAAAAAAAATAAACAAAGGTTTTATGCTTCTGGGGTGAAAGAAAATATATATAAAAAGGTCCGCTCCCTAATGGGGCCTTCGGATATATGGGACACAAAGGGCCCGGGGCTTAATACATCAAAGGCCAATCGCAATCGGAACCGCGGGCCTGGTCTTTCCGATCAACCCATTGTGAAAAATTCCGATGCGATTAGCACTCGGGATCCTTAACACTTGGTCCCGGGGAAAAGTTATATGGAAAGAAAATAAAAGGGGCGAGGTTTATAATACATAGGACCTAATCGCATCAGAACTTTGGATGCGGGTCTCTCCGATCAACCCATTGTGATTTCTCCGATTGCGATTGCGCGATTTGTCTTTTTGATCAACCCATTTTATTTTAAACACGTGACTTCAGTTTTCAAGTTAAAACTTTGGATAAGTGGGTTTTGGGTTTTATAAAGAAAAATGGGTTTGGGGAATGAAATATTCACAAGGTCTAAGCACCGAGGGCGGGCTCAAGTTTATATGGAAATAATATGATCGAGGTTTTAAACAGAATGGCTTAATCGCAATCAGAACTTTTGGTCTATGGAAAAAGACTTGCGCTGTTTGAATGTGTGCAATGCGATTAGCGCCGAAAGGCTTTGGCGTTTGGTTCTAACGCATGGGCACGTGGAGGGGAAGTAGTTTAGGAATTAGCCTAAAGGGCTTAAGTCCATAGTAAAGAGTTGCATTTTTTATGAATTTTTCATGGTTTTTCAATGGAAATGGGGGTTCCGAAATAGTTAAAAAGTGAGTTTTTAACTGTGGAAAGGGGAATTTTTCATAAATGGAAGAAGAGGACTTATGAAAACAAGGAAGTTTTGATGGAGAAAAAGGGGAGCAAATGAAAGGTTTGAGAAGGGGGAAAATGATGGTCTTTCAGCAGTCTTTCACTTGGAATCAGCAGAATTTTCTGAGTATAAAAGGCAAAGATAATGAAGATTTTTTGGACAGAGGCATGAGGCCTTAAAGAGACTTCAAGAGCCAACAATTTTTAGTGATAAAATTTGTTCCTTGGAGGCTCAAAAAGTCTTAGCCACCTTTTGGTATAACAAAATATTATAGGTGGCTAACACGAGGTTTGCAAGGAACTTATGAAATAAATCCACAATATCTTCAATATTTTCCTCAATATCCTCCATTCCCAACTCTATGCTATCCCTAACATCCACCTCCACCACAACCACATCCATCTCATATATCCAATCCCACTCAACTACTTGTACCACCATTTCCAAACCCAAACAATGCAGTATCTCAGTCCATATACAAGTTGAAATGGATACATTCCAATTGATTTTTTACCACTTACTCTATCTGCCCACAGATCATGTATCAGCTGAGTGTCTCAATTTCTCTTGTTTTCAGGCAGCATTTTCTTAATGATCCTTACTAAAATTTTATTGGATGACTCAGCCAATCCATTACCTTGAGGGTAATAAGGAGTGGAATGAGTCAATTCAATCCCATATTGGTGACAAAATTTGTACATATTTGTGGACTTAAAGACCATTGCATTATCAGTTACTAATTTCTATGGACAACCAAATATTGACATAGTATTTTACAACAGAAATTTGATAATTATCGTATCAGTATCACTTCTAGTTGGTACAACTTCAATCCATTTATTGAAATAGTCTGTAGCTTTGAGAATCCATATATGTTGTCCTGATGAAGGTGGATGAATTTCACCGATGAAGTATAGCCCCCACTGTTGGAAAGGAACATCTGCTATAATAGGAATGAGAGGTAATGGTATCAATTTATATTTTCCAGCAAATTTCTAGCATTCAATAAAGCTCCTGACTTTGGAAAAAACATCAGAGAAAGAGTTGGCCAATAATAGCCAACTCTTAATATTTTTTTTGCAATGGCTCTCCAATACAAATGCCCTCCACACACTCCTGCATGTATCTCTGCCATAATCTCTTGGGATTCTGCTTCATCTACACATCTTAACAAGACTCCAACAGGATCTTTCCAGTAAATATGGTCTTCCAAAATGCAATACTTCACAGCTCTCAATTTAAAAGCTCTCCTTTTAGACTTCTCCATTTCAGGCAGACAGTTGAAATTTAACAAAAAATTAAACTATATCCTTGTACCAATCTGAATTGAATATTTCAATATAATTAGCAATACCTTCTCCATCTTCTCCTTCAACTACCTCTACATTCAGATTTAAATATTTGCAGTTAGATTCAGCCATCAAGAAATCCAAGCCCTGACCTTTTATCAATTTAGTTGGTTTGATTTTGACATCAAATTCCATAATTTTGGTCAGTCGTCGTCCCCTTCTGCCATCTGTATCTAGCTGCAACAACACATCTTTAACAGTGATATCGGACACAAAAGAAATTATTTTTAAATGCATCACATAGACTCGAAAAGACTTTAAAGCCTTAACTAGTGCATATGCTTGTTTTTCATTGAAGTTGTACTTTAATTCAGCATCCCTTAAAGCACGACTAAAAAATGAAATAGGCTGCTCCAAACCCTCCTTGTTCTTCTGTAGTAAGACAACTACAATTGTTTCTTCTGAAGCATATGAAAAAATCAGAAAATCCTTTTCAAAATTAGGACTAATCAAAACTGGAGCTTCAGTCAAGGCAGACTTAATTGCTGAAAAATAATTATGTGTTTCATCTCGCAACTTAAATTCTACATATTTTTTCAGCAAGACATTTATATGTTTGATCAGCTCTGCAAATTTAGGAACAAAACACCTCAGAAAATTGATTTTCCCTAAAAATGACTGCAATTCCTTTTTATTTCTTGGAAAACCAATCTTCTAAATAGCTTCTACTCTTCCTGGATCAATACAGATACCACTTTATGTTACAATATGTCCCAATAACTTACCTTCTTGAACAGCAAAAGATGACCTTTTTGGGTTTAAGGACAAACCAAAATTTCTGCATTTGTCAAAAACTTGTTTCAAATGTTTCAAGTGGTCTTCATCATATTTTGAATAGACTGTGATGTCATCCAAATAGATGACCACAAATATGTCATTTTCTCCCACAAAGGAAATATCCATTGCACGTTGAAAGGTTGTGCCTCCATTCATCATACCAAATGGCATTTTGTTGTACATGAATGTACCCCAGGGTGTGGTAGATGTTGTCTTTTCTCTGTCTTGCATGTCAATTGAAATCTGATTATAGGTAAAAATACATCAATCATTGAAAATATTTTGGATCCTACAACCTTCTGCAAGAAACAGTCCATCTTAGGCAGTGGATAGTTATCTTTCAAGGAACACCGGTTCAGGTTGCGAAATCGACACAAATCCTTATTTCTTCATTCTTTTTTCGGACCAAAACTATATTAGCTACCCATTTAGAAAATATCAAAGGCAGAATTATCTTTGCTTCCCATAATTTTTTTATTTCTTTCTCGATGATTGGGAGCGGCATGGGATTAACCTGTCTGATTTTTTGTGCTACAAGATTTACCTCTATTTTCAAAGGAACCTTAACCTCCATTATGCTCTTGTCATAAGTTTTCAGCTCACTAGTTTTAGCTCTGGTCTGAAGAGAAAGGAATTTGGACACCTTGACTAACTTTGGCTGATCTTCTGTACCAATGTTACATTCCATTGTACTCTCTCCATCAACTTTTCTTTCAGGCTTAAGAAAAACATCATTATTATCAAACATCCTTTCTAAAGGAACTAAACCCTTAGGAATAAAGTTAGTTTTCAAATCTATAATGTTTTTCCCAGCCATAGTTTTCTTAAAAGGGTTGTTATTTTTGTTTTCAACAATCTCCTGCTCATCATCAATTTGTATGTCTACAAACTCTTCAACACACTCTAAAAATTTCTGAATTTCCCTGTCATTCTCAAATACTTTCCAGTGCTTGATGTTATCAAGAATTGAAGGTCTATTTTTTATTTGAACATCATAGGCTACCTTGACATCTAGAGGAACTTTGAAATTACTAGCAGCAATAGCTAGTGAATCAGCAATTTGATTTTCTTCTCTAGTGAAAAAATTTATATTAAATGTTGAAAAGTAGTGCTCAATCAAATCCCACACTTCATTCCTATAATTCTTCAATTTGGAATTTTTTACTTGGTAATTGTTTCTCACCTGCTTAATCACCAACTCTGAATCACCAAAAGAAATAAGTTGTTTTGCTCCCAAATTTTTCGTTGCCTTCATACCCAGCACAAGTGCCTAATAATCAGCAGTGTTGTTAGTGGTAGAAAATTGCAGTTTGTATGATATGGTCACCTTCTGCTGAGTAGGAGAAATGAGGACTACACTGGATCCCAATCCTTCTTTTAATGAGGCTCCATCAAAGTAAAATTTTCATATCTATCCTCCTTATGAATACTACTCATTTGCACCTTGAAAGTGTTGTTTTTGACTTATTTGAGGTTGGAAATCATTATCATCAACAGCAAGGTGCAGAATTGATGACCCAAATTCCTTTTCTTCAGCATATATGGGATGGTTTGATGGATTGTGTTGATCACTAATGATATAGGCCATTTGGGTTTCCCTATACAGCCTTCTAAATTCCCCTCTGAACACTGGGATGGTAGTATATGACATGTCCATCTAAAGGGTACCTCCCAATTTCTTAGACCAAGATCTGGAAAGTAACATCCCAAATCTGGAATGAATGTCAGCAACTACAATGTCCATCACTAAGCTCTTCATAAGAAGTTAGGTAAGGGAAAAAAACAAGTCTTTAATCACTCCTAAACACTTGACTTTTTTGGAGTCAAAGGTGTAGAGGTCATGGTACTGCTTGGTGATCTCTAATCTCAATTCATCCATCACTTTATTTGGCATGAGATTGTGGGAAGCTCTAGAATCTAACGGAAAATTATGCAGCAATTTGTCATGTATGTTAAGTGATAGGTAGAAAGGCGGTGAGTTATCATCATTTTGGTCTTGGACATGACAACCTAGATAAATAGTGGGATTCTCATCCTCAAGGTTGACTAAATCAAGAGCGAGAGGAGGTTGTAGCAGAATTTTGAAAGACTCTTTAGATGCTGGATTTTTCAATAATTCTAGGAGTGGGACTGGAATTTGATTTTATTCAATTCAGATTTGAAACTGAAATAAATTGGAACTAATTCCTTATTTTCTGCAGTAATTTTAACAATTGGGGCAGAATTTTGAGGTGGAGGAACCTCATTTACCTTGGCCTTTTGTTTAGCAGCTTATTTATCTAAATCTGATTTTTGTTGAGGCTACTGAACAAGACCTTTGGACCTCAAAGGGTAATTTCTGTTTTGAACTTCTTTCTATTTTTGATCGTTTTTTGCATAAATTTGAGCATTCGTATCATAGGAAAACAAAAAAATCCTTGATCTATCTTCATATTCCTGTAATGTCAAACATGTTCACTGTGAAATCTCTCCAACAAGGTTTATTTCTTCATTTTCTTCATCATTTCCTTGTTGTTCTTCTTCAGCAAAATTATTTAAAGGAGGTTGAACATTTTCATCATCAGCATTCCTCCTTGGGCGTTGTAGGATTTTTTGAGGTTGAAAAGGCCTCCCAAAGGGAGCTTGATTTCTATTAGCTTCGTTTTGATTGGCTCTAGCAGCTGGTTTATTTTCTACCTCTAATTTTTATATCTTAGAGGCAAGTTCCATGATCAAATTGGACATTTGATTGATATTTTCTTCTGCTGAAAGAGACTCAGAAGAAGAAGGTTTTTCTTATTTCATCTTCTTTTTTTCTTTTGTTTCCTTTTCTTTCTCCATTTTTAATTTATTAGAAGCCATGAGATTAGACTACACTCCAATTGCAGCCTTCTGCATACTTGTCAGTGTTTGTGCTTTTTCAACCCTCAACCATAAGGCAAACTCAGAATCTAAAGCATTTGAAAATTTTATCATAGATGTGGTTTCAGTGGGTTTAATTTCTTTAGGAATTTTTTGATAAATCTTATTAAACCTCTTAGTAAAATCAGCTAATGCCTCATCTACTTTCTTCTTCAGAGTTCCAAATTCTGTAAGATAGTAAACATAGTCTTTCCTATCACCCCAATGCTTCAAAAATATCTCTTCTAATTCATCAATTCATATTATTGAATTTGGAGCCAAACTTCTAAACCATTTTTGAGCTTCACCATCCAAGCTCTGAACAAAGGGTCTTGACCAGACATCTTCATGTCTGATATTATGAATGTTAGCATAACTATTGATGCAGGAGCATTAGGCAAAGAGAAAATATTTTTTATTTTATTAAAACTTAGGGGTTTTTAAGTTTTAGAGCTAGATTTTTATGAATGATTTGAGTGGGTTTTAAGTATTTTTAATTAAATATTGTAAATAATTGAGAATATGAAATAATTTGATCAGTTGAGGATGTAAAGGGATTGAGAGATTTTTCTAAATATTAATTTAGAAATTAGTTTCATTAATTATGGGTGAGAAAAGATCCTTAGGGATCCAAGAGTGATTTTAGGATTTTGTTGAGAAGTTGAAGGGATTGAACTTAAATTAGATCATTTTAAATTGTATAAATTATCAAGCCTCAAAGGCATTGAAAATCAGAGAGGGTGAGTAGAGAAATAGAGGAGAGAACAGGGATTTCTACTTGGAAGCCTTCGGGCAAGTTGTAATGTGGCCACTGGTTGAAAATTAGGCCAACAAGGAAGAATGCTGATGTAAGTACTGTGTATTAATGCAGAATTTAATTTTATGAAGACCATGTTTCCTTCATGAGTTATGTTTTGTGTGAATGGAACGGGTTTCAATATTGATGGATTTTGATTGTGAATTTGGAAAATCAATCATAGAATGGATTGATTCTATGTGAGGAAGAATTCCTGTATAAGATATTGAGTGTAAATTGAATTTTTGGTTGAAAGAGGGCTCAATTCTTTTTAAATTATTGAAGTATATATATTATGGAAATATTTGTGTAAGGGTTTTGTGTTGAACGCCTTTACCTGCCTCTGATAGTCCTGAACGCTGCCATTAGAGTGTATGATCTTCACAATTCTGGGGGATACAGAATTCGAAGAGCAAGAAATGTAACCACCCATGCTGAAATATTGTATTTCTGTGCTTCTGCAAATCTATGGAGGTATGGTGGAGAATTTAAAGGTGAGGATGACATGATAAGATGTGAATATAATCATGCGCTGCAGTTGATACGTCATGTTAAAACCATGAAAATTCAAGGTATGAATCTGCATTGAACTTCGTTTCTTGAGATCAATTGAGATCGATTAAATTGGTCCATATCTGCTGGTTATAATAACAGAGAATATGCACCTGTGTTAAATTGAACGCTTTAATCCACCCTTTGTTTATGATTTGCATACTTTTAGTTTTGTGTGAAGGGTTCGATGAGACCTGGTCTTTATTGAAGGGCGTAAGGGGTGTCGCAGCATCTGATTGCCAGGTATAAACCGTGCAAAGAGACTCTATCCATTTAAATCAATAAAAATTAATGCAATCCATATAGTTGCTTGAATTGATATCTGGAAGTCAATTCACATCTTCAAGGCGGAGAAAGATAAGTTTTGAAGGTCGATTTTTGTGTTAAGCTTCCATACAGCCAAGTCGTGGGAAATTAGACTCTGCATGAGAGTTTCTAAGGGAGATTTGATGCAACCGTTCTAAATTGAGACCAGATTGAAATCACACATCAAGGCGGAGGTTCGAAATGTGAGCGGAGTCCAATTCGAAATTGAATTCATCAGAATCTGGGTCGAACGAGATCAGTACAAGGTAAGTACTGTGTGCGAACACATGCTGTGTTGATATTCAATGCTTAATGTTAATGAGCTCAGGTTTAAAATAATTATGGACCGATATTTCATAAGATGGGTCTAGACTATAGAATGTATGGTTGTAAGCGGTGGTATTACATTAATAATTGGAGCTTTGAATCATTGGTGGGATTTAATTATGGTCCTGTTATGTATTAAAAGAGTCCATTAAAAGCGATGAAAGGTAAAAATGTAAAACCGAATGGTATTGGCATTTTGATTTTAAATCAAAGCTGAAATATGATATTTCGTTGGGACATATCATATGTTGTGAGATGACAAAGCATGGATATATACCTTTGATGAAAGTGAGCATTGACAGGTGCGAACTATAAGACCATGGGTTTTATTAAATTAGTTTTTAATCCATGTGAATTATGTTTTAATGTTTCATATCAGAAAGTGAAGCTCCCACAAGTAAGAGGGAATTCTGGGTTGTTTGATTCATAACCAGTGATTGAAAGGGAGAAGCTTCCACATATTTTTTATGATTATTTGGGTAAAACTTTGGGAATGCATTTTTATATGCATCACAATAAGAGAACATGTGGGTTTGGCGGGGTTGTCCTGCATCAAGTGGTATCAGAGCAGGAAGGCTCTGTTGAAATTGAAGATATTTATTTTTCTAAATGAGTGCAGGAAGGTTCTGTTGAGAACTGAAGTGTGTTTTATTTGAATGTGTGATGAACACTGAAAGGAAGATCATATTCTAAATCTGATATGCAAAGGTACATGATTGCAGTGAACAGGATTTCAGAAATGAATGGAGGACAAGATCATGCAGGATCTTAAAGGTGAGATAATTTTCTGATTTGAAATTTGTGATTAAGGTTGCAGAGAAGATGATGGCAGTGAACCTGACATTCAGCTAAAGGCTGGATAGGGAGGGCAATTGCAGTGTTCTAAAGAGAAGGTGAGTTGAAGAGAGAGCAGAGGAGAGTGCTCAAGAGGTTCCAAAGGTAGTGAACCAGTACTTACCAAAAATACTGGGTCTAGTGAAGTGGATTGGTGAGGTAAGTGGCAGAAGGAGAGCTTGTTGTTACAGAGGCTAGTGCAACTCATGGTGAGTGAGAAAATCATGGGGAAGATGATCATGGAGGATTAGAGAATAGGTTTAGAGGAATGCCATAGAGGTAAGATGACTGATAAAGTCAGAGAAAGAGAAATTGCAGTAATGAAGGTACAATTGCAGGTACTACAGGAATGGCTGCAAGAGCAGGGAAGCCAGAAAGGAGGATGGATCTTTCCACTGGAAGGAAAGAGAGTGATTTGGCAACCATTGCAGATGAGGTTGAGGAAAAGTGAGATTGCCTTTTTGAAGGAGGAACTTAGATTTCTTGAGCCAGAGATGGAATTTGAAGATTCCACATGCAGATCTGTTCAAAGGGAAGTGCTTGAGGAAGCAGTCAAGACTGAAAGGTCTTGTGGTTTTAAAACTAATAAGTTGTGTATGTTTGCAGGTACAGTACAGAGAGATGAGCAAGCTTTAAAATTTGTTAAAGAGCAGGAGAGAGAATTGAATCTGAAGTCTGTTCAGATCAATGCTGAGATAGCAAGATCTCATGAGGAAATGAAGACAAAGAATTCTAATCAGAATATTAAAGCAAAAGAAGGAAGACCATCTGATGATTGGTCAAAAGCCGGTGAAGGTATGGAAAATTGTGTGAAGTTTCCAAGTTCTACTCCTAATGAAATTGTTGAATTGTATAGGAAACTAGATCTTCAAAGAAGAGAATTGGAGAGGCAGAGAACTTACACACAGGCTAATTTTCTGAAGAAGCAAGATAAGAAAGTTTTCATGGATGATAGTCATGAAGCAGAGGATGGAAAGAAAGAGAGACTAGCTGACAGTCTCATGATGAATGAAAATCAGCATATTGATGTGCTAACAAAGAATTTGGAAGAAAACTCAGAGCAGCATACTGAAGTGTTGCCAGAGAAAGCTGAGGAGAAAGCCAGTGAAGATTTTCTGAGTCCTGAAGAAGACTTGGAACTGCAGAGAGAAAAATTGGTGACTGAATCAACAAGTGAGACAATTTGATTGTGTTTACAGGTGATGCAGAAGACAATCCATCATTTGGAATTGTCTTGGAATAAGAATAAATGTTGTAGAAAGAAGGTGAGATAGTCATGTCTCATATGCAGAGGCTTGTTACCATGGGTGACATGAAAGATTTGCCTTGTCTGTATAGCCAAGAGAACACTGTGGGGAAAAATTTTGGAACTACTACAGTGATAGAGGATGAGGCTACAGTGTTTGAAGAACTTGATTTGATTGCTAGAATCAACCAAGATGATGATGGACAATTACTGAAGATTGTCAAGGGGGAAGACGAAGGTTATGTTGGAACTAATTTGCAACATGTTGATGAAATGCTTGAGGAGAAATGGCTGAAATGTTTGATGGAGACATTTGAACCAGAGAAAGAAGTTGCAGGCATTGAAATAAATTTTCTTGAAGTTGTGAAAGGAGCAGATACTAGTTTGTTAAAAATGATTTTTCTTACTAGTATACAAACAGAGATAAATGGGTATGTTACTGCAGGAAAAGAATTAAATGATAATTTATTTCCTGAAGATAAATTTGCAGGTGATGAGCAAAAGAATGTTGCAGAGGGACAGGAATTTTGGGAGGCAGAAACATGTGGGGTAGCATCTACAGGAGTAAAACCAATGTTAGCAACAATCGGGAATGTAACAGTTGAGGCAACATTGACAGCAGCAACATCAATGTTGGCAGCAAGAAGAGCAGTAACAGCAGTCACAGAAAAAGCAGCTACAGCAGCTGAATTGACAGAAATTGGGGACAACAGCAGTAAGCTGGAAATAGATATTGAAAGCATCAGAAGACTGATGATGAAGGTGTCTCAGAATCAGCAGACAAGAGCAAGAAAGAAGAGGAATTTCAGCAAGGGAAAGACAAACACAGAGTATGAAAGCATAGCTGGAGGCAGGACACAGAACAAGATATGGAAACATGGAGAAAAGCAATAAGCAATAGCAGATGATGACTTGCAGAACAAACTGTGGGATCCAGGAAGACAAGGACAAAGACTTAAAACAAATTATCAGGAGATCATGATCATTTTCAACCTTGGGAGTCTGATGCAGGAGCATTAGGCAAAGAGAAAATATTTTGTATTTTATTAAAACTTAGGGGTTTTTAAGTTTTAGAAGAGCTATATTTTTATGAATGAGTTGAGTGGGTTTTAAGTATTTTTAATTAAATATTGTAAATAATTGAGAATATGAGAGAATTTGATCAGTTGAGGATGTAAAGGGATTGAGAGATTTTTCTAAATATTAATTTAGAAATTAGTTTCATTAATTATGGGTGAGAGAGGATCCTTAGGGATTCAAGAGTGATTTTAGGATTTTGTTGAGAAGTTGAAGGGATTGAACTTAAATTAGATCATTCTAAATTGTATAAATTATCAAGCCTCAAAGGCATTGAAAATCAGAGAGGGTGAGTAGAGAAATAGAGTAGAGAACAGGGATTTCTACTTGGAAGCCTTTGGGAAAGTTTTAATGTTGCCACTGGTTGAAAATTAGGCCAACAAGGAAGAATGTTGATGTAAGTACTGTGTATTAATGCAGAATTTAATTTTCTGAAGACTATGTTTCCTTCATGAGTTATGTTTTGTGTGAATGGAATGGGTTTCAATATTGATGGATTGTGATTGTGAATTTGGCAAATCAATCACAGAATGGATTGATTCTGTGTGAGGAAGAATTCCTGTATAAGAGATTGAGTGTAAATTGAATTTCTAGTTGAAAGAGGGCTCAATTCTTTTTAAATTATAGAAGTATATATATTATGGAAATATTTTTGTAAGGGTTCTGTGTTGAACGCCTTTACCTGCCTCTGATAGTCCTAAACGCTGCCATTAGAGTGTATGATCTTCACAATTCCGGGGGATACAGAGTTCGAAGAGCAAGAAATGTAACCACCCATGCTGAAATATTGTATTTATGCGCTTCTGCAAGTCTATGGAGGTATGGTGGAGAATTTAAAGGTGAGGATGACATGATAAGATGTGAATATAATCACGCGTTGCAGTTGATACGTCATGTTAAAACCATGAAAAGTCAAGGTATGAATCTGCGTTGAACTCTGTTCCTTGAGATCAATTGAGATTGATTAAATCGGTCCATATCTGCTGGTTATAATAACAGAGAATATGCACCTGTGTTAAATTGAACTCTTTAATCCACCCTTTGTTTATGATTTGCATACGTTTAGTTCTGTGTGAAAGGTTCGATGAGACCTGGTCTTTATTAAAGGGCATAAGCGGTGTCGCAGCATCTGATTTCTGGGTATAAACCGTGCAAAGAGATTCTGTCCATTTAAATCAATACAAATTAATGCAATCCATACAGTTGCTTGAATCGATATCTGGAAGTCAATTCACATCTTCAAGGTGGAGAAAGATAAGTTTTGAAGGTCGATTTTTGTGTTAAGCTTCCATACAGCCAAGTCGTGGGAAATTAGACTTTGCGTGAGAGTTTCTAAGGGAGATTTGATGCAACCGTTTTAAATTGAGACCAGATTGAAATCACACATCAAGGCGGAGGTTCGAAATGTGAGCGGATTCCAATTCAAAATTGAATTCATCATAATCTGGGTTGAACGAGATCAGTACAAGGTAAGTACTGTGTGCGAACACATGATGTGTTGATAGTCAACGCTTAATGTTAATGAGATCAGGTTTAATACAATTATGGACCGATATTTCATAAGATGGGTCTAGACTATAGAATGTATGGTTGTAAGCGGTGGTATTACATTAATAATTGGAGCTTTGAATCATTGGTGGGATTTAATTATGGTCCTGTTATGTATTAAAATATTCCATTAAAAGCGATGAAAGGTAAAAAAGTAAAACCAAATGGTATTGGCATTTTGATTTTAAATCAAAGCTGAAATATGATATTTTGTTGGGACATATCATATGTTGTGAGATGACAAAGCATGGATATATACCTTTGATGAAAGTGAGCATTGACAGGTGCGAACTATAAGACCATGGGTTTTATTAAATTAGTTTTTAATCCATGTGAATTATGTTTCAATGTTTCATATCAAAAATTGAAGCTCCCACAAGTAAGAGGGAATTCTGGGTTGTTTGATTCATAACCAGTGATTGAAAGGGAGAAGCTTCCGCATATTTTTTATGATTATTTGGGTAAAACTCTGGGAATGAATTTTTATATGCATCACAATAAGAGAACATGTGGGTTTGGCGGGGTTGTCCTGCATCAACTATACAAAGCCACTAAATGTTCCTCAGCAGAAAATACTTCTCCCTCCCTAGTATATTTTGGAAGATATTTCAAGTAATCTCCTTGGGGAAGTGGATGCAAGGGTTGAGGGAGAACAAGTGGTGCATATCTCGCAACCACTATTTGTTGCATCCTTGTAAGGCCATTCTAGGCCATATTTTGTTGATGTAGTTTTTTTAGAAATATAAATTACAATGGGTGAATTCTGATTCTGATTTAGGACAGAAAAAAATTGGGGATCTTGAGCTAATTTTTCAGCTTTTGGAACTGAAAAGAGTGGGTTTTCAAAAATATTAAGAGAATATGTCTTGACTTCTCCTTCAATAGAAGAATCAGAATATAAATTTGTCTCTTAAGGGGATGGAGTTAATTCAGCTTTACTTTTCTGAGCAAGGAAATCAAATAATTTAAAAGTAATACCTTCAGGTACAGACTCTTCAAGTGGATGAGAGGAAGATGACCCAACATCTGGATTTGGAGAAAAAGGAAAATACTCTTGCTGAGGGGTGATAAGAGATTGGTATTCAGGATGATTTTGAAGGAAATTTAAAATATTCTTGAAGTCTTCTTCATTCAAAACATCCCTATGAATAAAAGGTGCAATAGCCAATAATTATTCTAATTCCCCTTCAGTCGGCACAAACTCTTTTGATTTCTTATCAACACTTAGAAAATGAGTTTCTTCCTCTTTGACTACAACAGTACTTATTTCATATTTACTAGGTGATGAGTTAGAAAAACTTTCAGCTGAGCCTAGGTTAACAAAATCCACTTTATTTTCTAGAGGAGTAGCTTCAACTTGAGAATTTTCAACAGAATTTTTTGAAACTAAAACCTCTTTAGATTCTAAAGTAGATGAAGGTACCTTTTTCTTTGGAACGTACTTTTTGTGTACCTTCTTCACTGACTGAGATGTGGCTTCAACTGATCTGTGTTTTCCTTTAGCATCTTTGACGATTTTCTTTGGGTCAGCAACTAGAGTCACTGTTGGAGATCTCTGATTCCTCCTTGTAGAAGGAGGTCTTGAAACCCCTCCTCTTTGTGGAGTTGTCACGTGAACAAATTTGCAGTCTTCTTTAGGTCACCAATTCTTGTTGTTAGTATGATTCTTTCGTCGTAAAAGATCACTTTAGCTACGCATAACAAATAGCCCTAACATTGATTATGGCTGCAAAATATCTTTAATTTTGCTGCACAAATTTAGATCTAAGCACAAAAAGACATTAAGCAGATAAAATATAACATGGCTCCATGCATCCAATGAAAAAGACAAGAACAAAGTGTTTAAAATAATGTTTTGTATTATATTAAAGAATGGGGCACCTGAGAGGAAAACAAGAAAGGTGTTTTCCGGTTCTCCTCAGTGGGATGGGTTCTTGGAAGTCCTCAGTGTTTCAGATCTAACATTTCTCTCTCTTATGGATGTGGAAAAGCAAACATGGAACTCAATGGGAGTTCACAAAACAAAATGGAAAATGGTGACCAAGAGAAGATCCAGAGTGATCTAATGCAATGAAGGTGACTAATGAATGGGGAAACCCCCCCTATTTATAACAAAATATTGGGGTGGTCTAGAACTCGGTGCATGAATAAAATATTATTAATCAAATTCTAGAAGCACCTTTAGGAATATTTTATTATATTTGTTGGAGGGAAAAGGATTCTTGACTTGGGTCAATTCCTTTATTTATAAATAATAAATAAATAAATGATTTATTTATCATTTTAGGGGAATGATGGGAATATAATTAAATAAATAATGGTTTACTTAATTATTTATGGATGATTTAGTCAAATTTAACTAAGAATATTATTTAAATAATGATTTAAATAACTTGTTCTTAGGAAATAATTAAATAAATAAGGATTTATTTAATTAATTTCTTTATTTTGGTTTAAATATGACCAAATAAGTTATTTTGTATGGTGAAAGCAATTTTACGTAGGGTAAAATTGTTCTTACATGGTGTACTTGGGTTCATCTAATAATAATAGGTTAGATGACCAAAAAATGGTGTAACACTTGTTCACCATCAAGAACTGATTATCAGCAATTCATAACAATAGACTCGGGAGAATACTTCATTACAAGGCCTTTGGCTCCCGCAGATGAACCAAAAGATGTTGGTGCTGGAATCAGCACTTGGACTGCAACAAGCGCCTGACCAAACACATCATAAACTCTAAGGCAATTTTAATGATTTGTTTTATGGGGTTGGTAGACGGTATAAACTCTAATTCATTGAAAATATATTTCATTCAAATCCACAGTTCTACTAATTAGGGTATTGGAATCTGATGTGGTAGAAGAGTGCAAGTTTGTAGCCTATGAGGAGAGGAAATTGTGACATACGAGGAAACAGTAGGTCTGTTAAATAGAAATCTACTGCATTTAGTAGAAATTCACAAAAGTGGCAGTTTGAAAATATTCCATTGAGAGAAATATATTTCTAGTCTGACAAGATTCTCATTGAAATATCATGAAGAATAATTATCATGAATGATGCTCTTCCATTGTTACAATGTATATTTCACCAGGAATTCTCGCTATGTGAGACTAACAAAAACTGATAAAACACATTGCATGTTTAAGAGACTAATAAGTATACATAACAACATATTGGTTTGCAAACTGAAACCCAAAGAGAGTAGATATGGAAACACAAGTAAATTAGACAATACATATAGAAAATTGGTAATAAGTCCTTAGTAGTATCATTCCATTTTATTCACAAAAAATATTACAAATCATATGAGTCAAATTCTAAAACCATCAACCTTGAATTCATATAAGTTTGGCATATATATAAAAAATATGATATTGTCATCTTCCACAAAAAAAGGTAAATTTGTTTCAAAATTCGTTACATCCTCGTGCAAGAGGTGTGGCTTATCCCTTAATCTTAATTACAAAGTGCTATATTAAAAACAATATAAAGATCATGAAGGCATCATGAAGGTTGTCATTCCTAAATGGTTGTATGATCTGGCAGCCTATTCGAAGACCACTCTCTTGTTTTAGTGCAACCAATCTTCAGCAAAAAGTGTAAAAACAGTGGGAGTGACATGAGGTTGTCTCCTTTTAAATGTGAAAAATGGAACCATGGTATTTCAGAGAAGGTTGAATACAAGACACCTGCAGCATCCATTGCAACTAAATAACCCCTCCACTTCATCTGTTTAATTTCACCATCTTGATTCAAAACAAAAAGTAGCCCATTTCCATCACATGCTGATATTTCAAAATAATTGCTACCTTCACAGAAAAGGTAGCTATATCCAGAAAATATGGAACATTTACCCAAAAAAAATTCTTTTAGTCAGCCCTATTCCTCATTCATCAAAGGTTCAGAATAGAAGCAAATATTCTAATGGCCTCTGCTTTAGTTACCCTTTTATCGGACCTCTTTTTCTGTGTTTGGCTCTTTGAATGAGTTTTCTTCTTCCTTTCAATTTTGTCTTATGGGCTTTCTTCAATGTTGATAATTTCATCCCTTAGTTTAGGATTGGAAATCAACTTGTTTTTTAGCTCAAGTTTATTTTTAGGTCTAGTATGAGGTCTTTTAACATAGGGATTAGGGATGAATTTGGACCTCTTTCCTCCATGTATAAATTTACTAGACTCTGTCTCATCACCTTCTGACACTGTGTACTCAGGGTCACTACTGTCTTCAAATGAGGAATAGGAGTGTATCTAATTTTTCTTCCTCTTCTTGATCGAAGAAAAAATGGAGGATACTAATTTAGCCAAGGTAGGCTCTTCTTCTATGGTAGGCTCTGTCATTTTCTATTTTCCTTTCTTGAGAGAAAGCAAAACATGTGAGAGGGTGGACTCAGTGAGAGATGTGCATCTACTTGGCTACACTTGATGAGATGACTCAAGAACCTGGCTTGAACGTTTCATACCAGTGTTGATTTCCACTGGTGAGAAAACAGGCTTAGGTGCAATAAGACCAGGGTTGACTTCCATTGGTTCTTCTGCCATGAAAGGTTTCTTCTTAGGTTGGCTTTGTTAAGAGGAGGCAATTTTTTCTTTGTTCTTTGACATAAGCTTCTTAGGAGACCTTACATTTTTTTTTGTAGCTTCTTCTTGTATTCATCCATGAAATTCCTTAGGGTTTGGGGTTCCCTAGGCGAGGTAATGACATCAACTTCATCAACTGGTGATATTGTTGGTGTAGGAGTAGGGTTTGCAGCCTTTCTACTTGAGATTTTGGTTAGCCTTTTGGCTGAGATAGAGGTAGGGATAATTTTACAGAAGTCTGATGAATATAAAAAGTTTGATGGTGAAATATGTGAAACAGGGGCAACATTGGTTTTCTCATGAATGTATTTCTTCTTTGGTCTCCCTACCTTTCTTCTGGAATTAATGCTGCCAAACCCTTCCTCTCTTAAAAACCTATCCCAAGTAATTTTCTTCTTTTTGAGATGATAGACAACTAAAATTTTAATCATCCCTCTGTGATAGAAATTGTGCAAGGAGTAGTTTGGAATTTCTGTAGCTTGAGGGGCACTTTAAGTAGAGATTTATACAGAAAATAGGGTAGGTTTAGAGGTTTCTCTCCTGAAATGTGGGCCAGGAACCTCAACTGATAACGATGAACAGAAGAAAACCTCCCTTCGCATGTGAGCAGTTGAATTCCATTTCATATCAGCATATTCGGGCTTAAGGAAAGAATTTACTTCTTCAGGCAGTGCTTTTCTTTTAAACCAGCGTTCACCGGTTGCAGAAGTTTGGGTTGAACAGGCTATGATAGCCTCGAAAATGTTGAATGTTTTGCTACTAACTTGACATTCACCATTGAAAGACTTAGTGAAAGCTTGAGCCAGAGCTACATTCTCCCCAGAAAACTTCTGGAGGAATTTATACCAACCTGAAAATTTGAACTGTGATTTTTCCCTCGCATCCTCAAATATTGTGTTAGCAGGCTGTGACCTATTTACAGTTCCAAAACTTTAGCAATTCTAAATGGCCCAAACCAAAAATTGTCAAACTTACCATGCTTTACATGGTCTTCTCTCCTAGCATCCCAATGCAGCACTAAATCATTCTCCTGAAGCAACTGTTGATTTTCTCTTTTGCCAAAAACTGATTTGACTTAAGCCTGATACTTATGTACTTTTTCCAGCAATGATTCTCTAATTTTGTGTGCCTCTATCAACTGTAGCATTCTCCTTTGGACTGGATTTTCATCATCAACTTCATCTTGCAGGAATTTCACCACAAGAAGAGCTAATTTCAAAGGCATTACAGCATCAGTACCATATATAAGATGAAATGGAGACATTCCAATTGATTTTTTACCACTTACTCTATCTGCCCACAGAGCATGTATCAGTCGAGTGTCCCAGTTTCTCTTATTTTCAGGCAGCATTTTCTTAATGATCCTTACCAAAATTTTAGTGAATGAATAAGCCAATCCATTACCTTCAGGGTAATAATGCGTGGAATGAGTCAATTAAATCCCATATTGGTGACAAAAATTTTACATCTTGGTGGAATTAAAGTCCATTTCATTATCAGTTACTAATTTCTTTGGACAACCAAATCTTGACATAATATTTTCCAACAGAATTTTGATAATTACTGTATCAATAGCATTTCTAGTTGGTACAACTTCAATCCATTTAGTTAAATAGTTTGTAGCTGTGAGAATCCATCTATGTTTTCCTGATGAAGGTGGATGAATTTCATCGTTGAAGTCTAGCCCCCACTACTGGAAAGGAACATCTATTGAAATAGGAATGAGAGGTGATGGTAGCAATTTATGTTTTCCAGCAAATTTCTAACATTCGACACAGCTCTTGACTTTGGAAAAATCATTAGAGAAAAGAGTTGGAAAATAATAGTGAGCTTTTAAGACTTTGTTTGCAGTGGCTCTCCAATACAAATGCCCTCCACACACTCTTACATGTATCTCTATCATAATATCCTGGGATTCTGCTTCATCTACACATCTTAACAAGACTCCAACAGGATCTTTCCAGTAAAGATGGTCTTCCAAAATGCAATACTTCACATCTCTCAATTTAAATTTATCTTTTTCTAATTCTCCATTTCAGGCAGATAGTTGAAATTTAACAAAAAGTAAAATATATCCTTGTACCAATCTGAATTGAATATTTCAGGATAATTAGCAATACCTTATCCATCTTCTCCTTCAGCTGCCATTACATTCAAATTTAAATCTTTGCAGTTAGATTCAACCATCAAGCGAGCCAAGGCCTGACCTTTTATCAATTTAGTTGGTTTGATTTCGACATCAAAATCCAGAATTTTGGTCATCCATCATCCCCTTCTGCCATCTGTATATAGCTGCAGCAACACATGTTTAACAGTGATATCGGGCACAAAAGCAATTATTTTTTAATGTAGCACATAAACTCGAAAATACTTTAAAGCCTTAACTAGTGCATATGCTTTTTTTTCAGTCAATATGTACTTTAATTCAACATCCCTTAAAGAACGACTGAAAAATGAAATAGGTTGATCCAAACCCTCCTTGTTCTTTTGTAGTAAGACAATGGAAATTTTTTCTTCTAAAGCATATGAAAAAATCAAAAAATCCTTTTCAAAATCAGGACTAATCAAAACTGGAGCTTCAGTCAAGGCAGACTTAATTGTTGAAAAAGATTTCTTTGCTTCATTTCGCCACTTAAATTCTACATATTTTTTCAGCAAGACATTTATATGTTTGATCAGCTCTGCAAATTTAGGAACAAAACACCTCAGAAAATTGATTTTCCCTAAAAATGACTGCAATTTCTTTTTATTTCTTGGAAAACCAGTCTTATGAATAGCTTCTACTATTCCTAGATCAATAAAGATGCCACTTTATGTTACAATATGTGCCAATAACTTACCTTCTTGAACAACAAAAGATGAATTTTTTGGGTTTAAGGACAAACCAAACTTTCTGAATTTGTCAAAAACTTGTTTCAAATGTTTCAAGTGGTCTTCATCATATTTTGAATAGACTTTGATGTCATCCAAATAGATGACCACAAATCTATCATTTTCTCCCGCAAAGGCAATATCCATTGCCCGCTGAAAGGTTGCATCTACATTCATCAGACCAAATGGCATTTTTTTGTACATGAATGTACCCCATGGTGTGGTAAATATTGTCTTTTCTCTGTCTTTCCTGTCAACTGAAATCTGATTATAGCCTGAAAAGCCATCAATCATCGACAATGTTTTGGATCCTACAACCTTCTGTAATATGTTGTCCATCTTAGGCAGTGGATAGTTATCTTTCAAGGAACACCGGTGTCTACTCAACTTAGTGTTCCTAAATTGATGTCATAAATTGTCAACCAGGGCTAGTAAACTGTTGAAGTGAAGTGCACTATATGTGCCTAGGTATCTTCTTCCTACTTCGTTGTGTTTAGTGTTTTTCTAGTTTTTTTGGTTTTGTATTTTTGTGTTAAGAGGAAAAGAACTAAATTGTTCGCAAAGAGAAGTTACTGATTACACTAAAACAAAACAAAATCTACTCTAAACTGTGTATGACACCTAAGAACAGAAAATGCTAATTCACCAATTGCAAAGCTTGACAAGAAAAGTAACTCATAACATTAACTTAGTCCAATTCATTTCACTAGAATTATGTTGGAACAAATTGAGAAAAGGATAAGTTTGATGTAATGAAGTTCTCTATATTAAACAACAACTTACAATATTACAGAGAAAATCTCATCCATAGTTAGAAATTTGTTGGAACAATTTGAGAAAAGATTATCTGCAACATAGTAAGGAACCCTATGCTAAAATGACTTATGACACTAGAATTAACCCACTCTGTAACTCAAAATGTTACTATTAAGCCTCATTCAAGGGTTAGAGATCTCTTGGAATAGCTTTGGAAAAAGGTTGTTTGTAAAATTATAAAAAAATTGCAGAATAGTCAAGCACTCAAAATGATATAACTAATTCTTGTCCATATGATGATGATGTGTTAGAAGATATTAATAACAAGAGCAGTTTGTAAATAATGAAGGCCTTTTAAGTCTAATTTAACAGGACTAGAATGCAATTAATAAAACTTGAAATACAATGAACTGAACTGAACTAGAATGCAATTAACCTCTGAAGTATTATAGCTCTATCTCATTCACGTGTTAGTGATATATTGGAACAGTTCATAAGAATGAGATTGAATGTAACATTCGATGTAAGTTGTTGGGGTTCCCATGTTTTGGCCAGATTGGCAAGACCAAAAGATGAGACAACATCAGAACCACTTTGGGGCCCTAGGATCTAGCCCTCCTGGACCCGGAGAGGGATCTCTCCAAAGAACAAAGAATGATATATCTTTGAAAGCTCAAAATGAGGTATTAGGCTAGGTATGAAGCACAAAGGGGGGTTTCAAATGATTTTGGTTGGTTGGTTGCTGGTTGGTCATGAGATCATAGACTGAGAAAGAAATGGAAAGAAAGGGGCAAAACAGAAGGATGCTTCAACAAGAGGATAGGTCAAGAAAGTGTCATTCATTGGGCTATGGAGTCATGAAAGGGGATTACTTGCAACAACTAGCCAAGGCTTTCAGAGGGCAAGTCATATACACTAAAGGATATTTTTAGATAGATGATGGGATGGAACATTAAGGACTAAAAGTGAAAGAAAGAAAGCAACCTAATTTCTGTCTATAGATCAGGTCAGAGGTCATTTAACTCCAGACCTACTTGGACATACTCATAGACAACTTTCAATGGGAGGACAAAGGGGAAGCTTATAGATCGGACTAGAGGTCATTTAACTCCAGGTCAGCTTTAGCATGCTCCAAGGGAAAACAGAGATAAGTTTAACAGAGAGATCTTAGAAAGGTCAGCTGGTCGCACAAGGATCCTAGTGGACAGGGCTAACTCTAATCCCTAGTGTTCCCAAATCTTCCAGCTTAAACCCAACAAGAACAACTAAAGACAGATTCCATTTAACTCATACATCAGCTAGCAGCGTAAGGAACTACTACACTGGTTAAATTAACTGAGATCGGCCCTTAGATAATCACATTTAGCAGAACAACATTTAAGGAAAGGAGAGCAGAGACATAGGGTACCTAACAAGGGTAAATCCTATGCCATATTTCTGATGCAAGTCAGCAAAAAATGAAACAATATGAAATGTAATAAACAAAGTTAGAAGACATCACCAATAGTAATAGACCAGGATCCTGTGAAATTTTCTTTGATTAATTGATGGAAAACCAGTCACATACACTGAGCTCAATAGCTGTTACAATCCAAACCTCTCCTCCCAGCCTCTACATAACAACTACTCTACTAATCCCTCCCAAGACTGCTCTAACAGTCAAACTGAACCCTTCTAACTACAACGACAGCAGCCGAACAACACTTTACAATTTGATATTGGGAATTCTTATAGGAGAAGAGAAAAAACAAGAGTAGAGGACATTTTAATTGCAGCATTAAATTTTGGAGCAGCAGGAGGGCCGAGGCTCCATTCGGTTTTAACTCTAAGCATTTATCTTTGGTACTCATTGCAGTGTTCTGGTGAATTGTACAAAAAGGCAGAATAATGATGCTAGGGTCTGCCATACCATGTAACAAATGCTTCTGATGGTGTAGGACTGCTGACAGGGCGGAAATCTTCATTTGGACACAATGTAGACTGAAACAATAATGTGTACCGTGTCCTTTCATGGAAGAACATTCTGCTGCTACAGAAACCCTGGTAACATTATATTTCTTTGCATCGGACCTTCTGATTGATCCTCGGGGTCTTTGAACTGGTACCTTTCCTTTCGAATAATTGTCTTAAGGCTCAAAATCTGCAATTAAAGGCCTTAAATGTGCTAATTTCCCACTGATACTCTTTTCCACTCCCACAATTTCCTCTGACTGTAAAATTTGTGCTTTAAATGCTCTGGACAGGTTTTTACGGAGTTTGAACCCTGTTCTTTTCCTGCTAGTCCTGTCAACATTTTCCCCAGCCATTCTTCATAATTCCAGCTCTTGCAAATGGTTCTTTCCCGTGTTCTCTGTCGCTGTGACAGGGACTGTGAATTATGGTGGTTTATTGCCGCCCGAAACCCTGCAACACACAAAACTGTCAAGAATTCATGCACGGGGTGGGATGCTGTGGATGACCACTGAAATGGTAACACAGCATGGATGGAGGATGATGAATGCAGTGGCACCGTGGAGGAAAACCATAGAACAGAGGGAGATGCATGGGAATACGACAAGACGGAAATATTAATCCAAAACATTAAAATTTGACCCTGGAATGAATACATATAGGAAACGGGTGAAGACACGACGACAGCACGTGGAAAATGACGTGGCGGGACTAGTAAACGACAGGCCATGCAAATTAATCTAGACCGTCCGATCTAGCGAGCCTTATATCCCAGTCTATCGGCCCATAAATGCACCGAGAGATGAAATGGCCACCGTCAGATTAAAGCAATAAATGATCCTACGATGGCCATTTCGTCTCTCGGTGCATTTATGGGCCGATAGACTGGGATATAAGGCTCGCCGTCTGATCTCAATGGAGATCAATGGTAGAAAGCACATCGAAGGGTGATGGACAGTGGGCCAGGGGTACGGTTTCCCCGTGATAACCTCCGCGCAGCTTCGGGGAGCGACAACCATTAGATGGGTTGCCCCAGATCTAACGGCGCATAGCGATATCGCTACGTATCCTCAGTTGAACGATAACGCACGATGAGGTAGTGGTTTTGAAATAGTGCACCTAACACATGTCGATCGATGAGTGGAATCATTGCGCAATGGCAAAATACCGCCCGACCCCCGATAGTGGTGCGATGAAAACCGGGTTGTTTCTGAATAGTGTCTGCGGGTGCGGGGACCACCAGGCGGGAATGAAGATCAGTTCGTTGATCTGTGGTTTAAACAAACGGTGGATGTGATTGGAGAAGTGAACGTGAAGAATGACGGGCGCTTGCAGAGTTAACGGGGACCGTCTGATCTGCGAAGATCAACGGTCGATGTTGCCCCCGATATCACATGCGATAAGCGCCTTCCGCCTGGGCGCCTGGTCATGGCGCTGGGTCACGTAGAGGGGAACGGTAAGGGGGCTGTCCTAAAGGGGGCTAAGACCCATATATGTCATAATGTGGGTTTTTTAACCTCTTTAATGCATTTTGAGAGTGGGAAAGGGTAACGATAAAGGGAAAGAGGGGAAATAAGCCAAACAGGGGAGGGTATGCGTGGTTTAAAGGGGGTTTTTGGGAGGATTTATGGAATTAGAGGGGAACTTGACAAGGCGAAAACAAAGGTTAAAATGGGGTACTCTGCAGGGGTTCAAGGGAAAATGAAGGCCTTTGTGCATTTTTCACAAACAGAGAGGCTTTGTAATGGGAATCACCAGAGGGGATTTTATCAGAAGCAAAGGCACAGGAGACTTCAAGGATGATGTGTCTTCAGGGGAGATGCATTCCTTGAAGGCTCAAAAACAATTTAGCCCCCTACTTTTCCTATCAAAAATTTACAGGGGGATAACATAAGTGAACATAAAACATGAAGTTTAGAAAATTGCCTAAATTAGGAACAAAACAGAGCTAAAGTCACTTATCTAGAAAATATGGACAAAGCCTTTCGGACAGTAGGGGCCCTCTACCACCAGATTGGCACATGAATCCTTAGTTCCTTAAGATTGCTTCAGATCTTGCATTAAAGTTATACTTATTTCATTAAACGAAAACGCTCAGAAAACAGAGTAACACAGTCTTTGAGAACTTAACAACAAAACATCAACTAACTAACTGTCTCTCGGTTCACCAAGTTATTTTTATAAGCAAAATACATAAGTTTCATTGAGAAGAAATAGGGATAGGTGTCTTTTTCAATCAAAATCGAATTAGAACTCTTGTTGAGGCCTCGTACTTTTCTGAAGACATCTGCAAATTCCTTGTCCTGGTAGAAGTCTACTTCTTAGTTTTGGTTTCCTCCACGTGCATAACCACTTGCAGATTTTTGCTCAGACTTCGTAGAGGGCAAGGAATGATGTAGGTGAGTTCTGGAATTCAACCATATGCATTTTTCCTTTAAGTGACACCTGTAACCTGTGTGAACATAAATATAGCTGCGGAATATGCGACTAGCTACAGAATGGTTGCATTCTGTAGCTAAGTCTAGTCAAAAATCACTACAACAACAAAACCACAAAAGTATAGTAAGTCAGTCATTGCATGCATTCTTAAAGTGACTTTAATAAATCTTGTTGATCTTTTAAGCCTATAACTGATAAAGGAAAAATGGAATGAAGTGAAATTTGGTGAAAGGAAAGGACATCTTTGGGGCTCAACAACCGGTTCAGGTTGCGAAAATCAACACATGTCCTTATTTCTTCATTCTTTTTCTAGACCAGAACTATATTAGCTATCCATTTAGAAAATCTCAAAGGTAGAATTATCTTTTCTTCCCATAATTTTTTGATTTTTTTCTCGATGACTGGGAGTAGCATGGGATTGATGTGGGTTGATCAACGATCATCACTGATGTCAACCCAAGTAGCACTAGGGGCTAACCCAATATTGCATGGGAATTTTGACCTACCAAATTAATATATTCTGGGTCAATAATGATTTTGATGGTTTCTACTTATCTAGATGTTTCCGTTGATATATGGCATGCCATGTAATTCTTCACGGTTTGAGAGATATTCATGTTTGAAGTTTGTACCCCCAGTTAGTGGGCTAAACCCCCATGGGGTTGGGGCATGGGTCATTGAAAAGTCATATTAATATTGTTTTCTTTCTTCACTTCCTCACACGGCGAGACTACTTCGGCTTCTAATTCTTCCCTTTCTTGGTTGCTTTCTTCCAACTTATTTTGAAATGACTCTTCAATGCATTTTTGTTCTTCAACTTCAATTTTGAGACCTTGAACTTGTTCTTCAAGAGTTTTGGAACATATCTTCTCCACCTTGAGATCTTTTATAAGCTTGATTTCTTCCTCATAAAATTCATCTATGGTCCATCCTTATTCTTTGTTTTTTGATACCTCTTGCTTATTGTGCTTGGGTTTATTGTGCTTGGCCATAAACAATACTCTCTCATTGGCTTCTTCTTCACTATCATTGTCTTCATCGGATGATGAGCTATCTTCTTTAGAGAGAAAGTTCTTTTTGGATCCTTGCTTGTTGAATTTCTTAAAGCCTTTCTTTCTTTTTGAGTTTCCATTACTTTTGTTTGGACATTTTGCTACAAAATTCCCAACCTCATTACAGCTGAAACATATCAATGGAAGTTTACCTTTGAATTTTCCCTTACCAATTTTTAGTTTTCTCATGAAGTAAGCATATTCTTCATCTGAAATACCTTCTTCATCATCTCCCTTTTCTTCACACTTGCAGGTGCATGTCTTTTCAATTAAAGGTTGTTTATCCTTATTGGTTTTCTTAGATGCAACGAACGCAGTTTCTAGATGCGAAGTACCCTCTTCTTCATCAAGTCTCATTTCATATGCTATGAGAACTCCATGTAATTCCTCTTTGCTGAGTTTGTCCAGATTTGCACTGTATTCTAAGACCAATACCTTTGGGTTGAATCTCCCTGGTAACGTTCTAAGAATCTTCCATATAATAGTCTTCTTTTCAATTGGCTCTCCCAATCCTTCCAGAGTATTGGTTATTTCATCAACTTATTGGAAGTATGCAGCAATGTTGCAATCTTCTTTCATTCTAAGTTGCTCAAATTTTGCTCTATAGAGTTGAAGCTTTGCTTCTTTGACATTTGAGTCACCTGCATATATATTCTCAAGCTTGTCCCATACATTTTTGGCAGTTTTACAACCCAACACCTTATGATAGAAGATTCAATAAGTCCACTGATAATAATATTCTTTTCTTTTGCATCATTTACCAAATTATTCTTACCTTGTTCATCCATAGTTTATGTAAATCCATTTTGAATAGTGTCCCATACTTTGTAACCTTGTGCCAAGAGATAGACCTCCATTCTTTCTTTCCATAGTGCATAATTATTTTCATTGAATAGAGGTACACCATTCTTGGTATGTTCCATGACCTCCTTCCAGCTGTTAAACTGCTATTGAAGGAACCAAGATCTGATACCAATTGTTGGAAATACTGAGAGGGGGTGAATCAGTATTCCTTTCAATTAGACCATTAGTTAATCTTCAATTATTATCAGTGTTTGTACAATGATAGCAGAAAACAAGAGGAACACAAATGCACACAGTTTTTAAGGTGGAAACCCACTCCGGTACTATGCCAACAGCTCAAGGGAATTGGAAGAACTCATCAACAATCAACGATCTTACAATGAAAAAACTGGCATCGGTTACAAAGAAGAAGAAGCAGGACCTTCTACAACAAAATACAACGAACCAATGAGATATTACATTCATGTAGACTTCATTGGACAATATTCGCAAGAACATCCTTGGAAGACAATTCCTCGACGAAAATTTCCATCTAGGTACCAACATATTTTTTATGGCTACTATTATTCATATGGAAAATTTGGTCATAAAGCTATAGAATGTCACACGTACCCTAGGAACGAATACAATTCCAGGAGATCTATCAAATATGAACCTCCCAAGACTCAGCGAAACATCAATAGATTTGAACATTTAAGAAATAATATTGAATGTTAAAAATGTCGAAACTTTGGACACATAGCCAAAGACTGCAGACTTGAAAATCCTCCAGAAGAATCTTCGAAGCCACAGAACGAACGAACATGGAAGAAGAAGAAGAATGATAATTGTGCTCTCGCTTTCAAGGCTCAAAAGAACAAATATGTGTGGTATGTTGATAGCGGTTTCTCAACTCATATGACTGGAGATAGAAATAAATTTGTATCTCTAAAAGAGAAGAAGGACGGAACCATTTCCTTTGGAAATGATGGATCTTCAAATGTTATAGGATCAGGTACTATCACTCTCAGAAGCAAATATGCTCTAGCTAAGAATGTTCTATTGGTTGAAAACATGAATCACAATCTGCTTAGTGTTGGACAAATGTGTGATCAAGGACACATAATACTATTCAACTCCACGAAATGTGAAATCAAGAAAGGCGTGTATGGTGAAATTGTGGCTACAGCAAGTCGAGCTCCAAACGACATATATGTTCTAGATGAAGCAATCAAAGCATGTCTAATAGCTAAAGAGGATGATACAATTATTGGTAGCAATGATGATCGACTAAGTAAGAAGTTTGCTACAAAGGTGCAAAGTGATTTCGAGATGTCTTTACTTGGTGAGCTGACATAATTCTTAGGGCTTCAAATATCTCAGCAAGAGAAAGGAATATTTATATGTCAAGCCAAGTACATCAAGGAAATGCTCAAGAAATTCAAAATGGAAGATTGCAAACTCGTCCTTACTCCAATGGTAACAGGTTGCAAATTGAGCATAGATGACTCATCTAAGGATGTGGATTAGAAATTGTATATATCTATGATTGGTAGTCTTCTATATGTACGTCTCTCCGACCTCAGATGTTATGCAATTCTTTGGACAAGGTAAAGACCCAAGAAGCACCAAAAGAATCACATATTAAATATTCGCTGAAGATTGAAGGAGATGGCGCCGTGCTTGGGATTCTCCGGAATAACTATTAGATTTTTCCTTTTTCAAAATATAAAGGGGGAGTGGAAGTAGATTAAGGTGTCCGCATGATGGTCAGTGTGTCGTGGGGAGTGGAAGTGTGTACAAGTCTCACAGACGGTTGTGTGTCAGTCACGTAGTGGAAGTGTGTACAACGTGTAAGATCATTGTGTTTCGTGGGGGAGTGACCCTTTGCCATTGATTTCAAAGCGGGAAAGAATGTTGTAGGAAGAGGTGTCATGATCACAAGGGGAGTACTTTTGTTTCCATCAATGTCAAAGGGGGAGGTTGTTGATCAATGGTTGTTATTGATTTCAACCCAAGCAGTGCCAGGGGATAACCCAATATTTCATAGGAATTTTGACATACCAAATTAATATATTCAGGTTCAATAATTCTTTTGATGGTTTCTACTTGTCAGGATGTTTCCGTTGATATATGGCACGCCATGTAATTCTTCACGGTTTGAGAGATATTCATGTTTGAAGTTTGTACTCCCAGTTAGTGGGCTAAACCTATGGGGTTGGGGCATGGGTCATTGAAAAGTCATAATTAATATTTTTTTAAGCTCCTAAACTCCCTCGCATGTTCACTTGTTGAAGCCCCTCTCAACTTAAGCACTTATATAAATTGTGATCCTCATTTCCTCCTTATGCATGGGATTCGGCCATCTGAAACAGGTCATCTTGGAATTTTCACTCTAATTTTTTTCTACGAAGGATCAGAAGCTGAAATGTTTATGAGGAAAAGCCAAAATCCTGAGAAAGCTGCAGTAAGAAATTCAGATCAAGTTGCGCAATATTTTTGGAGATATGATCTGTGGAAGTAAGGGTTTTTGCAGGCTCCTGAAATTCATCTCAAAGAAGTGACCTTGGTAAATTCGTCATAACTCTCTTTTTGAGTATCATATTGGAATTCTGTAAAAAGTGACGGATATTTCACAGTCTTTAATTTTCACTCTATCAATTTCAGAGACAAATGAAGAAACGGTGACATGTTTCATGCCGTACAAGTGCGCTCCGGCGAAAATGTACCCATAATTAGGCTTGATCATGAGAGATCGGGCATAATGGGCATAAATATCTCTTGAAGAATCCAAATTGGGTCAGACCTGTGTCATTGGGAAGAAGACTCAGAGGAATACTACAGGACCGAAAATCAGATATTTAGGATATGAAATAACAGAGATACACCAGATTCAATATTGAGCTCCTAGAAGGCAAGAAAAAGCTAGATCATGTGTTGTCAAGGATTGCAAAGGACCAGAATTTCTATGGTAGCAAAGCAAAGCAAGGTGCAGTAGAAGGAAGCATGACAAGAGTAGAAACCAAGGTGCATAACAGCAGCAAGAAGTTCATCATATGAAGTCTTCAAGTGGGCATCATTGCATACAATCATTGTAAAGGTATCATTGTACTAAGTCATTGTAAATGAATTATTGTAAAAAGTGTACTAGTATCTATCTACCAAGGGTTGAAGAGGCAGTTTTGGGAGGTCTAGGATCATCATTAGGTGGTTGTGTCAAAGTTGGGTTTATGGTCTAGTATATATTCTTCTTCTACATCATTCTATATCATTGTAAAGGGATCTCATTTTCCCTACATCAGAGTCCATTCTTCTTTTATTCTTCTATAGGGTGGTAGGGTGGTGCTAGGGTGAGTTGTAGCTCATCGTTGGGGCATCTGTTCAGTTTACTACTAAATAATCTCGGGTGTTGGAGCATCCATCTAGTGGGAGATGGAGAATATTTCTTTCTAGATTCTAGGAATTTGGAGCTTTATTTTCAATTGGAGTTGAATATTGAAGAATTATTAGAAAAGCATTAGGTTGTTTTTGTGCTGCAGTGGGTTTCCACCTTAAAAACTGTGTGCATTTGTGTTCCTTTTATTTACTGTTATCATTGTACAAATACTGATAATAATTGAGATTAACTAATGCTCTAACTGAAAGGAATACCGATTCGCCCCCCCCAGTATTTCCAACAATGTGTCTTATATTTTGTGCTACAGGATTTGCATCTGTTTTCAAAGGAATATTGTGCTCCATTATGCTCCTATCATAAGTTTTCATCTCACTATAAGACCATGCAAAAATATCCACAAATTCTTTCAGCAGTTCGATATATTTAGTTCTGGTCTCAAGAGAAAGGAATTTGGACACCTTGACTAACTTTGGTTGATCCTCTATGCCAATGTTACATTCTATCGTACTCTCTCCATTAAATTTTCTTTCAGGCTTGATAAAAACATCATTATTATCAAATAGCCTTTCTAAAGGAACTAAACCCTTAGCAATAAATTTAGTTTTCAGATCTATAATGTTTTTCCCAACCATAGTTTTCTTAAAAGAGCTGCTATTTTGGTTTTCAACAATCTCCTGCTCATCATCAATTTGTATGTATGCAAACTCCTCAACGTACTCTAAAAATTTATGAATTTCCCTGTCATCCTCAAATACTTTCCAGTGCTTGATATTATCAGGAATTGAAGGTATGTTTTTTATTTGAACATCGTAGGCTGCCTTGACATCTAGAGGAACTTTGAAATTACTAGCAGCAATGGCTAGTGAATCAGCAATTTGATTTTCTTCTCTAGTGACAAAATTTATATTAAATTTTGAAAAGTAATGCTTAATCAAATCCCATACTTCATTCCTATAATTCTTCAATTTGGAATTTTTTACTTTGTATTGTTTCTCACCTGCTTAATCACCAACTCTGAATCACCAAAAGCAATTATTTGTTCTTCTCCAAAATCTTTCGCTGCCTTCATACCCAACACAAGTGGTTCGTACTCAGCAGTGTTGTTAGTGGTAGAAAATTTCATTTTGTATGATATGGTCACCTTCTGCTGGGTAGGAGAAATGAGGACTACGCTGGCTCTCAATCCTTCTTTTGATGAGGCTCCATCAAAGTACAATTTCCAGATCTATCCTCCTTCTAAATATTGCTCATTTTCACCTTGAAAGTGTTGTTTTTCTCTTATTTGAGGTTGGAAATCATTATCATCAAAAGCATAATTGATGACCCCAATGCCTTTTATTCAACATATACGGGATGGTTTGATGGATTGCGATGATCACTAATGATATAGGCCATTTGGGTTTCCCTATACATCCTTCTAAATTCCCCTCCAAACACCGAGATGGTAGCATATGAAATGTCCGTCTGAAGGGTACCTCCCAATTTCTTAGACCAAGATCTGGAAAGTAACATCCCAAATCTGGAAGGAATTTCAAAAACTACAATGTCCATCACTAAGCTCTTCATAGGTAGTTGGATAAGGGAAACAACCAAGTCCTTAATCACTCCTAAACACTTGAATTTTTTGGAGTCAAATGTGTAGAGGTCATGGTACTACTTGGTGATCTCTAATCCCAATTCATCCATCGCTTTCTTTGGCATGAGATTGTGGGAAGCTCTAGAATCTAACAAACAATTTTGCAGCAATTTTTCATGTATGTTAAGTGACAGGTAGAAAGGCGATGAGTTATCATCATTTTGGTCTTGGACATGAAAGCCTAGATAAATAGTGGGATGCCCATCCTCAAGGTTGACTGAATCGGGAGCGAGAGGAGGCTGTAATAGCCTTTTAAAGACTCTTTATATACTGGATTTTTCTATAATTCCAGGAGTGGTACTGTAATTTTGATTTTATACAATTCAGATTTGAAACTGAAATAAATTGGAACTAATTCCTTATTTTCTGCAGTAATTTTAACAATTGGGGAAAAATTTTGAGGTGGAGGAACCTCATTTACCTTGGCCTTCTGTTTAGCAGCTTGTTTATCTGAATCTGATTTTTTTTAGGCTGTTGAACAGGACCTTTGGACCTCAAAGGGTGATTTTTGTTTTGAATTTCTTGTTTTTTTTTTTTATCATTATGTGCATAAATTTTGAGCATTCATATTATCGGAAAACAAACAAATCCTTGATCTATCTACATATTTGATCCAGGGTAAAATCTTGATACCCTTAGCCAAGACCTTTTTCTTCGGCTAATAATTAGAATTGCATTTAATTAAAGACGTTAAAGAACTGAAATGAACAATTGTAGTTGTAAATAAGAGGAACATAAATGAACAAGATCAGCAATCATAAGAACACGTCGTTTGATGATGGAGTTCGTCCAGGAGGGACTACATCTCCGGGCCTCGGTGTCAAGATGGTGTAGGCCGCTGCATTATGTGTTATAAGAAGAAGATGTACATGGATGTGTTTCCCTATGACATACAAGGAAAAATTTCCCTCACGCAGGAGTGGCTTGACTTCTTTAAGAGATATCCCATTACGGAACTCTCATACATAAAGAAAAACTCCTATCAGTATGACCATAGCTGACATGTAATAAATAAGAGTATCCTGCCAATCCTAGAAAATAAGGGATCTCAAAAATACACATATGAAAAGGAGCATCCCGCCAATGTGGCATAAAATGGATCTCATACAGAACACAAATCCATAGCTGAAAGTACATCAATAACAACACAAAGCTAGATCCCACGACTCATGTATCAACCGGGATCTGCAAGACATAATGCATCTCAACGAGAAATAAATAAAGAAGTACATGGAATCCACATCATATACCTCATGCTGCCATTTGCGAAAGGATGATCAGCTCTGCAGCTAAATCTGAAAACACCATCAATCTTGTGGTGTCGAAAAAGGTGAAAATGACTGCCCACATGCGGAAATCTGACACCTGCATAACCCACTTCCAAAAGTGGCTGAAAAATTGAAAACTCAGATGCATAAACTAATTATGCCATCAGACTCGTGGCATCGAGTAGTGCTGAAATGACATAAAATTTGTCCCATTTGGACGAAGTCAAAATTTCGCCCTCCTAAAATTTGAGCTCAATCAAGGTTCCGCCTGCCTCTTTTCTGGCTCATGGTTCCACTGCACCTGCAATAAAAAAAAAACCTCGAACTGCGCGCGCACTCTCTGCTCCTCCATGGCCTGGGCGCGCTTATGAAAATATGAGTTTATATAAAAATTGTGGGCGGACTTTACAAGAATGTGGTTAGCCGGATTGGTTAAAAATCTAGTTGTTTGGGAGGAGGTCGGGTGGTCAAATCCCGAGCCCTCCATTAGAAGGCCGAAATCTATTTTGAAAATCCGCTTTCAACAAAATTAAACCCCCGCATTTAATTTTCTTAAGGCCTGCGCCCATTTGAATGTGCTGTCAGAGGTGTATGTGGGGGTCGGGCCCGCATTGGGCGGCCCGCCCCAACTCCCCGCTGGCTATTTCTGAGATGAACAACATATATGATATGTTAAACGTACTCGTTTAAGGTGGAGGCTCCATGGGGTCTGGCGGGGGTCATAGCCTGCCGGCCCTATATATATATATATATATATGTCGTACATGCGTCGGTGTGGCGGGGATGGTGGCTTGCCATCCATTTTTTTTTTAAATAACTTTTGTTTTGTTAAAAACAATTAGCCATTTTAAAAATACCGGATTTTTGACCGTAGGACGAAAATTAACTAGGCAACAATTTTTCCCAAAACCTGGCTTGAGTGTGCCGGAATTCAGTGGCCGGGTTTGGTCCAATTTGCGTCCTCTTTAAGGCTGCCCAGTCACCAAGTCAACCCAAAAATTTGACCGCTCCTAACTCCTTCGTACGGACTCAGAATTGAGTATTGTCTGCACCGTTGGAATCAGAATGACGAGATCTACAATCTGAACCTGGTTCGAGAGATTTTAAAACACTTTGAATTTTGAGCCCTCTGTGCTGAGCCACTTGTACAGCTTGTACCTATTTAATCCACCTGGATCAATATTCCTGCAATGTTAAACATGTTAACTATGAATTCTCTCCCACAAGGTTTATTTATTCATTTTCTTCCTCATTTCCTTGATGTTCTTCTTCAGCAAAATTATTTAAAGGAGGCTGAACATTTTGATCATCAGCATTCCTCCTTAGGCGCTTTAGGATTTGTTGAGGTTGAAAAGGCCTCTTGAAGGGAGCTTGATTTCTATTAGCTTCATTTTTATTGGCACTAGCAGCTGGTTTATTTTCTACCTCTAATTTTTACATCTTAGAGGCAAGTTCCTTGATTAAATTGGACATTTGATCGATCTTTTATTTTGTTGAAAGAGACTTAGAAGAAGAAGGTTTTTCTTGTTTCATCTTCTTTTTGTCTTTTGCTGCATTTTCTTTCTCCATTTTTAATTTATTAGAAGCCATGAGATTAGACTGCACTCCAATTGCAGCCTCCTGCATACTTGTCAGTGTTTGTGCTTTTTCAGCCCTCAACCATAAGGAAAACTCATAATCTAAAGCATTTGCAAAATTTATCATAGTTGTGGTTTCAGTGGGTTTAATTTCATCAAGAATTTTTTGATAAATCTTATTAAACCTCTTAGTAAAATCAGCTAATGACTCATTTTCTTTCTTCTTCAGAGTTCCAAATTTTGTAAGTTAATAAACATAGTGTTTCCTATCACCCCAATGCTTCACAGCTATCTCTTCTAATTCATCAATTCCTGTTATTGAATTTGGAGCCAAACTTCTAAACCATTTTCGAGCTTCACCATCTAAGCTCTGAACAAAGAATCTTGACCAAACATATTCATGTTTGATATTCTGATTGTTAGCATAACTATAGAAATCCACTAAATGTTCCTCAGCAAAAACTCCCTCTCTCTCCTTATTATATTTTGGAAGATATTTCAAGTGATCTTCTTGGGGAAGTGGATGCAAGGGTTGAGGGAGAACAAGTGGTGCATATCTCGCAGCCACTATCTGCTTCATCCTTGTAAGGGAACATTGGGCCATATTTTTTTGATGTACAGATGATGTATCTGTTTGAGAAATAGGAATTACAATGGATGAATTATGATTCTGATTTAGGATAGAAAAAAATTGGGGATCTTGAGCTTATTTTTCAGGCTTTGGAATTGAAAGGAGTGGGTTTTAAAAAATATTAAGAGAAGATGTCTTGAATTCTCCTTCAGTAGAAGAATCAGAATCTAAAATTGTCTCTTGAGGGGATGGAGTTAATTTAGCATTATTTTTATGAGCAAGGAAATCAGATAATTTAAAATTATGGCCTTCAGGTACAGACTCTTCAGGTGAATGAGAGGAAGATGACCCAACAGCTGGATTTTGAGAAAAAGGAAAATACTCTTGTTGAGGGGTGATAAGAGACTGGTATTCAGGATGAGTTTGAAGGAAATTTAAAATAGTCTTGAAGTCTTCTTCAGTCAAAACATCCCTATCAAGAAAAGGTGAAATAGCCGATACTTGTTCTAATTCCCCTTCATTCAGCACATACTCTTCTGATTTCTCATCAACACATAGAAATTTGGTTTATTCCTCTTTGACTAGAACAATACTTATTTCAGATTTACTAGGTGATGAGTAGGAAAAAATTTCAGCTGAGCCTAGGTTAACAACATCCACTTTATTTTCTAGAGGAGTAGCTTCAACTTGATATTTTTCAACAGAATTTTTTGAAACTAAAACCTCTTTAGATTCTAAAGTAGATGAAGGTACCTTTTGCTTTGGAACGTATTTTTTGTGTACCTTCTTCACTGATTGAGATGTGGCTTCAACTGATCTCTGATTTCCTTTAGCATCTTTGATGATTTTCTCTGGGTCATCAACTGGAGTCATGGTTGGAGATCTTTGATTCCTCCTTATAGAAGGAGGTCTTGAAACCCCTCCTCCTCTTTGTGGAGTTGCCAGGTGAAAAAAATTGCAGTCTTCTTTAGGTCACCAATTATTGTTCACCATCAAGAACTGATTATCAACAATTCCTAACAATGACTAACTTTCGACACTAACATAAGTCAAAATAGAGATTTTAGCTTATTTTAGGACTCTAAAACACTATGACACCTATTTACTTAAAAATACCTTGATGTTGGGACTCTTTTTAACCTTTAGTGGAAATGACTCAAACTTTGGACATGGACTAGGACATTTAAAAAAAATTGAAAATAGTGACACAATAGCGATTACACCATTAGCATTTTCAGTGCTAACATGTTCAACAGAACAATCATCAAAAAGAGGAAGATTTGAATTTCATGGTAAAAGAAGACATGAATAATGATCCCAATGAGCAAGAAAACTAAGGGAATCAAAACTATATTGAAATATGGTTCCAGACAATCATTAAATTGCAGCAACACACTCTTCTTCAATAGCACTTGATACAATCTCAGTCAAATAAATTCATCTCTCATAATTAGATACATGTCAAAGCATGTATTTCAATTGTACACTACACTTGATTTTATCTACCATCTTGATGAGCACATGGCTCCATTGGAAGTATTCTTATACTTGAAAGATATTTTGTTTTTTCAAGTAGAGTAGGAAAGAAAAAAAAGTATAAAATGGAAAAAAAGAAAGAAGAAAAAAGAATAAAATTTGAGGTGAAAACCTCTTTTGAGGCTTCTGAGACTAGCTCACTAATTGAAAACCTCCATGAGGTAGTCAATGGGTTGGAAAAAAAAGAGAAAATAAGATAAAAATAAAATATCCTAGGTGAAAACCTCCTTTGAGGCACTTAGGCAGACCTACTGGTTGAAAACCTCATTGAGGAGGCTAGTAGACCTAAAAAAAAAGTGAACAAAATGAAAAGAAAACAAATGTATTTGCTCCATGTATCTATCTCTAATGAATGCAGGTGCTCTCCAACCTTTGCAAGCAGCAAAAAAAAACAAATTGGCACCAAAAGAAAAAATTTGTGAAAACCTGAGTCAAAGGAAGTCAAGCTTGGACTTCCTCCTCCTTTGCTCAGATGCTCCAAAAGGACCTAGGTCATGCCAATCCATCACCATCATCCATTTCCAACATCCACCCATCATTTCTAAGCTTTTCTTAATTCAATTTCACCATTGTCCTAAAATGCTACAAGAAACCTTGTTTTTGCTACAGGAAATTCCTAGTTTTTAGCATAAAATTGTTTTTATTATATCTCAAAAATAGTGCATCCATTTTCTAACCTGTTTCATGGGGAGATGCACATATATTATGATAACATGCTCAAGCAATTTCAACATATTTTGGTGCACGGTTTGTGAGAAATCGACCTCCATCACCTACATCCATTTTTAATTTTTCTCACGATGTGTGCATCCAATGGCTGAGATTTTTTATGGAGAGGTGCATAGCAATGATAGTAATATGTTCAAAAACATTCAGGTTAATCCAATATATTTTTTGAGATCTATGCCTAAAACAAATCTGCTACAAGGGGGTTGTCCTCAAATAGTTTCTAGTAGAAAATTGTTTTTATTATATCTCAAAAACCATGTATACATTTGTCGATTTGTTTCAGGGGGAGATTCATACATATGATAGTAACATGCTCAAATAATTTCAACAATTTTTGGCCCACATTTTATGAGAAAGCGACCTCCATCACCTACAGCCATTTTTAATTTTTATAGCGATTAGTGCATCCAATGGCCGATTATTTTTATGGGGAGGTACATAAGGATGATAGTAATATGCTTAAAAAAAATTAGGTCAATCTGATCTATCATTTGAGAGCTATGCCTAAATAAAGCCTGCTACAATGGGGTTGTCCTGAGCAACCTGCACAATCACATCAAAACTTAGCATCGATTATTTTTTCACCCATAGAGCAGAAGATCGAGCCACCTTGAGCATCATGAAGCTATTTATAAATTTGAGAAGAGCACAACCTCCTTAGGAAGCAGTCCATCCACTCCACCATCAAAATATTGAACAATGGGAAGAAGCCTGCACACACACAAAAACTTTATTAGTCAAAGAATAATCATGCTATGAAGACTTGTACAAAAGAAAATTCATCAACTGCACCACTCACATCATGAACATATCAACAACAGTATTTATCTAGGGATGTGAGGTAGCAGCAACACCAACAAAATAAACCCTACAAGACCTCCAGATTCAAGGCTATTAGCAATAGGACCTCAAGCAGATTATCACATACAGCTTCAGGATCATGAGTAGCAGCTTCATAACCACCAAAGACAACTTCAACAGTCATATCAGCAGCCTCAATATCACCTGCAAAAACACATCAAGGTAAGGCTCAGGTAAGCAATCATCTAAACCTTTCTTCTAATCTATTCTAGCTTAAGAAAACATTGAAGTGTGAGAAGAAAAGTTTTTTTATAGCCAAAATCAGTAGCAAAGATGTTATGCAGATTAATCCCTCTTGCAGACAAGAGCGATCTCCCTAGTACTCAACGAGTAGCTAGAAACAAACATCCATTTGGAAACCTTTTTCTCTATATTAATTGCATTTCAGAATTATTATAAGAAAGTAGAGAGGACATGCTCCTACCTTGAAATCCAAATGTTCGATGTAGTCTTTTTTCCCGTCGCTCCAAAGTGGCTTCTCCAATAAGTAGAACCTGCAATCAAAGACAAGACAAAATAATAAAATCATCTACGACATATAATAATCAAGAAAATCTAACCCAACTTAGAGATCAAGGAGTCTAATTATTGATGTTATTTCAATAAGCATAAGAAAAACTCAATGAGAAAAAGAGATCCATATGTATTATCTTCAATAAAAAGAGTAATCTTACAACCTAATGCCTTGATGTCGTATAGATTTCTCTCGGGGTCCTGAATAATCGTTTCTCTTTTAGTTTGATAAACCTTCTTCTCTGAATACCAGCATGAAGTTATGGACATGAGGGTGTGATCATTATCATGCCAACAACAACTCACTAGTGTAGAAAGTATGCATTCTTGGGAATTCTCTTCAGCAATTACCTTTACAATCTATTCAACATCTACCATCTACCCTTGAGACTGAAACTTGAGCTCAATTTATAGGGAAATGGAGGTAGTTTCAGTTCCATGAATAGGGGATGGATTCCTCTCATGAAGTAATTTGAGCTCCATGGACCAAGGGATAATCTCCATGAGTGGAGGGATAAAGCTCGAACTGATCGCGACTCTAGAAGCTTCCAGTTGGGAGAATATTCGACCAGCTAGGCTTCTATAATTTAATTTTTCTTTTATTTTTATTTTTACGGGGGTCCGCAGGTAATAGTATCAAAACGTGCGGGGGTTGTCACATTTTATAGACTAAACATCTGTGGACCCGCAGGAAAAGGCTAGAAAAAGTGTCGAGGTAGACTTTTAAGGGTTTTACATAGCTTTTCTCCAATTCCAAGACTTGATTTAGGAACATTGAGGTTTTTGACGTCTAAGGGAACATGATATAGGTAGTGATAGACCTATGCAGACAATAAAATGTCATGGAAACAAAATAATGTGGAACAGATTGCCCCCTAAAGTGTGAATTTTGAGGTTATTATGAAGAGTGAAGTGCTTTATCATTCTGAGGATTGGATTGGAGACACCGGTCGAAAACCTGTAAAGACATTCAATGCAAACATGTATATATATCATTGCTGAGGTAGGCATTCCCATACTCAGATCAAAACTAACTAAATGTTCTGGCACATATATGGTTTCAATATTACATCAACGTAGACACAGTATGGGCGCAACCATATGTCATGAATAGGGCACTGTAGCATGAATAATAAAAATCCCCAAGGCCTGGATGTAATATTCAAAATTAGAAATAGCAGCAATATAGCTCATAAAAATGTAAAACACAGAAAATCTAAATATGACATAGGAGAGATCAATATGCAGCCATAATTTTATTAAGATATCAGCAGAAATATACAAAAATATCATGAGGGACAAGCCACTTAAGCAATGGGAACAAGTCTCCAATGATCAAAACAATCAGCACATGAGTTGCTGCAACTGTATAGAATGCTGGAGAGAAGTGACAGCGTTGTCTATATTAGTGTAGCTGCTATAGAATACATATATAAATGAAATTTGGCTGATAGAAACAAAATAAATGCCTAAGAGAGAAGATGTGGGCTCTAAAACATGATTTCTAGCCAACCCGGAAAAGATTGCTAGAAATACCGAGAAATATACAATTTGACAAATAACCCTGGGGTTGAGATTTCATTGCAAACTGGATCTGAATATAATGAGGCTATGACAAATTTGAAACTATGATGTCCTCCTCCAGTGGTATTTCTAAATAGAAGGCCGATCCCTCTACTCAGAAATAAACCCTCCTGGTGAGCTCAATGAACCCTCCCAGCAATTGCCTCCAAAAATAATGCAGTTCAGAAATGTGACTACGCTGTGAGGGATGGTAGATGGTTGGCTTGATGCCAAATATGTGTAAATATTCCCAGGATCCCTCCTTGTTGATCCTCCAATGGATAGGTTACCTCTCCACTGAAAAACAAACCCAGAAATAGCTCTATGAGATCCTCCTTTGCTGCACCCTGCAACACAACCCAGCTCTAAACAGAAACTGCATTGTAGATGAAAGAGGTAGCTTGGCCAGAATTCTGAAATGAGGAAATGCAACTCAAATAACCTCTCCTTCCCTAAGGATGAGGTAGGGATTCCCGATTAGGAACACCCTTTTGCTAAATAGCACAGCAACCCTGCTAAACAGCAAGAGGAAGCAAAAGTCTAACCAGAACAATATCAAATGATAATCTAAAACATGAATAACAATGGTTTCTATCCCCTTCATATATAGCATGAGAGCCTCCTCACATTGGGTCCCATCCATACTTTCCACCAAGCTCATGCAAGTTTTCCTCCACCAAAACTGCGTTGTCTTATCATAAAGACCACTCCTCTATGATAGCGCTATTGATTTGGTCAAAGTTGACTGAATCAACATGATTCAATCCCTGTTCACACCTAAAGGTGCTTAATCCAGTAGCTTATTCTTCCTCCTTTCACATTAGGAGTGTTATTATTCCTTCAAAAGGGGTTTTATGAGTCTCCCCACCCACTTATTCACCTACCTAGTGATAAAACAAACTATAATATTCCATTTAGATGAAGTCTAAATTTTTGGAATATTACACTGGATGGTGGAAACTAGATCCAGGGTCTTGATTTTGCTTCCCGAACTAGTATGAATCTATCCATGCGATTGATTGTGTCAAAGTCGAACACGGTAGAAAACACTTGGTTACCGGTCAGTGATGTGAATTGTTAACAAGTGTGAGAGAAATCACCAATAATGATAATGGTTCTCAAAGTACCCCATTACAATCTATGAAGTGTGAATGAATGAGTTGAAGTCGAACACTCATAGAATCATTCGATCAAAGGTAAATGATGCAACCTGTCCTCGAAGGTGAGAAATCTACCATTAGGGCATGCAGATCCCAAGGTACTGATAGGATTCTAGATCAACTTTCTAGATGATGAGTTGATGTCGATAGAAAGTGATCAGTTGCAGGAAAGCCCACGACACAAAACCATTAGATCAAGTTTTGAAGAAATTTTTGCAAGGACTGACTCAAGGATGGTCAATGTGAATGGAGACAAATGTTTGCAATGAATGGTTTATTTGAACTCTCTCTTGAACACATAACGACACTGCAGATGGTTTGGCAGCATTTGACCTAAAGCTAATACCTAGAAACCGGCTAAAGACTTTCAATGTGGTTCGATTAACTGTTAGACAAAGGATTTCCCAACCTAGGTACACGTGTGACAAAGTGTCGTGTTCAAGAGTGGCATGTTGCTTTCTAAACAAGGGTGAAAATTGGATTCTTTTTCTCTCTTTTTCCCCCACCATTACTAGCAAGTACCTCTTTATTTTTTACAAGCTTGAGGAGGATAACATTTGCTTGTTTTTGTAAGCTCATCCTTCATATGAGTCCATCTTAGTATTAAAATTTAACCCTAAGAAGGAGTGGTTTGGTCCTGTTTGTAATCGACAGGTCCTTTACTATTCAATTTTAACGAGTCCAGTGTAGGAAAAACTCGGCATTTTTCAATTTTAGGGAGTCAGAAGAAAAACATAAGTAAACTCCAAGGTTGTGATTTTTCGTAAATTTAGTCTCTGAGACCCGAAAAAGGATAAAATAATGCAGGAGAGAACTATATTGACCATTATTAGTCAACGTATACCTTTTTCATAATTAGTCTATTTAAGTCCGGAAAAGGAGTAAACTTATACTGAAAGGAAGATTGTTCATTTACTTTAATGAGTTTGAATAGTCAAGTACTCGATGATCTTTTCATATTTTGAGAGTCTGAAAAGGGCTTAAAAGAGAACTCCAGGGTTTCACTTTTTTGTAATTGAGCCCGAAAAGGTGATAAAAGTATACTAAGTTGGCTGACTTTCAATTTAATTTACGAGCAGGAAAAGATGGAAAGAACTCAGCATTTTCATGTGTTTTATGAGAATGAAATATGGAAAAATAATCTCGGGATTTTCATGAGTTTAATGAGTCTTGAAAATAATAACCGATATCGACTCAAGATAGGTTTCATTTTTATACAATCTTGAAACATAGGAAAAATTATGCTTGAGATAATTTTCAATGCCCCCCAAGTGTAACCTGCAAGAGCATATGCCCCCCAAGCTTCATTTCATTCACCTAAGTAGACTACTGCTTACTAATAGTTGGATGGAATGAAGGTTCATTTACGAGATCAGATGAAAGACTCGAGTTAACATTTACAAGATCTAATCAAAGACTTGAATCAATTAGGAAAGGATTTGTTTCATTTTTTAATGAGCTTGACACATGAAAATAACTATGCTCATTGTCTGATTCATTTTTTAGCGAGGTTGGCATAGGAAAAGAACCATCCTCATAAGGGCCTATTTCATTTTTTAATGAGGTTGACATAGTAAAAGAACTACCCTCATGGAACCTTGTCATGACTTCCAACTGGAAGAAACACATGCCAAGGGATACTCCTTGATCATGGCTTCCAAGAGGTCTCCATCAGATGGAAGAACAGTTCTCTGGAAGGAACACATGTCAAGGGACTCAATAGGGATAAGAACATCATGTTCAAATAACCCCATAGGGTTTTCCATGTTAATTATCAGATCTAAGTCAAAGGAAGTCGAGAAAACAGTGACAGGCTCGCTTGCATCAGTAACTGAAAACATGGGACTGGTTGCCACATAATTAACCCATAGCAGGGTAGATACCACTTCCGTATAAGGAAAATTTAGGATGTCGGATTATTGGTAGTCGAAAGACTAGCGAATGAAATCTAGTCAACAGTCACAATGTTTCCATTGTGAGGGAAACACATCACACGAATGAGTGTCGATACGACAGCTTTCATTGCATAGATATAGTCTCGACCAATGAGAAAATTGAAATCCAAGGGGCCTCAGACTACCATAAGATCAATATAGACAGATTTACCTTCCAAGGTAATAGGAAACTTAGGAAGGATCCCTAAAGGTTCACTAATGGTTCTGTTAAAAGGAGACATATTCTGTGTAACAAAAACAAGCTGAGGGGAACCCAAATCTTGCCAAGCAGTTAAAGATAAAATACTAACATAAGCACCTTCATCTACATTGTGCATCGCACATTCTTACCACAAGCCTTCACAATGATTTGGAAATGGATGGAGGAAGGAACATGAGGTTCTGTCAGTCTATTCCAATCAAAGGAAAAGACCTTGGTACTTGGAGGGGGTTCTGTAGAAACGGGTGAAATGCCCCCTGGCGTAGAATAATTTGATGTAACAAGAAGAACCTAAGCGGTATGAATTTCACTCTCTACAGGGAGAGTGGGATCGACCGAATGTGAAATCAAGTCGACCACTTGATCAACTAATGGATCATCAACCTGAGTGATATCAGTTTCACTCTTTAATGGAAGAGTGGGATTGACTATACTTTGAATTAGATCAATCACTTCGTAATTTGACGGTAGGTTGGGAGAAAGTTTACGGTAAGTAGTTGGAATTTTTTGTTGTGGAACAGTAAATTTTTCCAACAATTTTGAGGCTTCATCCATGTAAGGGAAAATGTGAGTTTGATGAATCCCTTTTCATAACCTAGAAGGGAACCTAACTTTACCCTTTTTCCCAGGAACCTGACTATCACTGGTTGATGGATCAATAGTAATTTGATGAGATTTTTCCGCCCATACTTCCAATACCTTAGGAATACCAGGACAATTGATAAGGAAGTGGTCACCCTTACAAATTTTGCAAGGGTATTTGGGTTTACGATGCATGTTGGAGTTTTCCTCAACACTACTAACACTTATAGCCATGGTTGGTTGGTTGACTTCTTTCTTATCTTGCTTCTTCTTCTTCATCCCTTTATTCTTCTTCTTAGCCACCTGGTTACTACCGTCAATGATTTTACCAAGTGAAGAGGAAGAAAGGGAGGAAGACATGTTGGGCGAAGAATGTAAAGGGTAAACATGAGGTTGGTGATGTTGAGATGGTGAACTCTGTCGAGGTGAAGCATCCAGTTGAGGTGGAAAAATTTGAGTATTCGAGGCCAACGAAGTTGAAAATAACCATACCAGTAAACCTATGGTAAATCCAGGTAATGACAATGTAGCCATATAAGGAGGACCAACATTTCCAAAGCAAGGAAAAGTACTAGGATTCTCATTAAGATGGGTTCCTTGGTTGGTAAATTTCGGAACAGTTTCCATTAGATTCAACTTCAATGATTTTTTTTAACAATTTAAAAAAAAATTAACAATTCAAATCCACAATCCACACCTATGGTCTCTAAAATGGAAAAAAAAACAAATGAACACGCGCTATCAAATCTAGGATTCAAACCACAAATAAACAGTTTGTTTTCACAACGAAATCACTACTTGGTGATGAAATCCAACGTCGCAAAGATCAATGTGAAAAAATAGTGGTCGGAACAATTACCCTGACAACCTGCTTAATGAAACAGTCTGGTGCAAGTGCCTCCACTATGCCATCTCGAAGTGAAGTGCACCCTCCAAAAATTCCACATGATTCTAGTCAACGTGTGCTCCAGGTACAGTGGGACATTCCCTCCACCGTCACCTTGGGAAAAAGACTAAATATTATGGCCACTAAGGTCACCAACTGAGACAAATGCACCTGTGGTAATAGTCTACGATCCGATATACACGCAAGGGCAGAGTATCAAGCTCAATCCTCTTGAAAGCTCCTCAACATGGTAAAACTGAGGTTTGCTAACAAGTGACCCCAGGTTCCTCGACAATGGTTAATCTGAGATTTACCGCTTGTATTACGTACACATCTTCTATATTTTCCAATGAGATAGGTACAATTACCTCACTAGGTTCGACATGATCTCGTGCTTGACTCTTTTAAGAAGAGCTTCCCAGAGCACAATTGCAACAATTGGATTTTTTCCTCACTGCAAGATACTATTTTTTTTTTAGTTATTGGAAATTTAACTACAACCTATTCCAATCACTAGCCTAAGATAAATTGGTGGAAAGAGTCCTAGAAAACGTACAAAAATCTAGATTAATTTTATTTAGTGGTGTGTTATTTGGGCTATTATTACTCAAAGGGTAAATGGATATGAAACCAGTAGCGTTATGACCTGACCCAAAACTGAATGCAATCGAATATGATAATGTAATCTTTTAAATTTGATGAATCCTAACTAAAATAACGAGAGAGCTTTCATTCACTTCCAACAATGCAAAAATTGATAAATAAGAGAAAATATAACAAATTCTCTAATGCACTAATTTCAAACAGAAAAAATAATGCTAATCAATTCCAATTTTTATTTTTATGTTTTTAAAACAAGCATAAAAACATGTAAATTCAAATCAAAGAAACTGATCTAAATCTACGATTGATTTTTCCAAAATGTAAACTATGCAGTTGTAATCTATGCACAATTCACTTGAAAACTATGCAAATGTAATCTATGCACATTTTTCATTCATATTCTGAAAATGAGAATTCTAACTATGCAAATGTAATCTATGCAATAGAATTCTCGTACACAAGATGATTCCAAATAAGCGAAAGAACAACAAGACTATTATTGTTCACTAATGTAATCTAAGGAACCAATCAAGTGTAAGTAAAGAAAATTGGGTTAGAATTTCAAAGGTCAAAAGTAAAAACACTCAAAGGCGATTAACACCCAGACACAATTTAGCCACCCCCCCCCCTCCTCCCCCCGACGAATGAGAGGGAAATTGTTTTTCAAAAACAAAAGCAAAAAGATGAAAAATTGTTAAGAGACTGAGACAAACCTCGAAGTAATGACCAAAGGAAATCAAATTAAGAATTTCTTAGAAAAGAAACTCAAAACACCCATTTAAATTAACACAGACTGATGAGATTGTAAATGGATCAGGGCAAACTTGAAGAATCAGGTTATCTGGCTCTAAAAAAGACAAATTTATTTTTTTTCAAAAATTTATGGGGGGTGCGCAGTTTCTAATGGAAAACAGAGCGCATGCGCACTATTTTGAACTAAAAAATGTGGAGGTTACTGCATTGTTTTATGTTGAAAACTGCAGAGGCAAGGAAAAACTTGGAAAAATAAATAATCAACTCTCTTTTTTAGGGATTCTTAAAATTTATCTTCCCAACCTAACTTAGGGAATTCAAAATCAGAAAACTTAAAATTCAAACTGAAAAAAAAAAAAAAAAAACTAAGTTCTAGTTCCCCAGTGGAGTCGCCATTTTGTTATTCGGATTAATCCCTCTTGAGAACAAGAGCGATCTCCTTAGTACTCAACGAGTAGCTAGAAACAAACATCCATTTGGAAACCTTTTTATCTAGATTAATTACATTTCAGAATTATTATAAGTAGAGAGGACATGCTCCTACCTTGAAATCTAAACGTTCGATGTATTATTTTGTCCCGTTGCTCCAAAGTGGCTTCTCCAATAAGTAGAACCTACAATCAAAGCAAAGACAAAAGAATCAAAGCATTTGCAACATATAATAATAAAGAAAATCCAACCCAACTTAGTGATCTAGGATTCTAAGTATTGATGTTATTTCAATAAGCATAAGAAAAACTCAATGAGAAAAAGAGATCCATATGTATTATTTTGAATAAAAAGATTAATCTTACAACTTGATGCCCTTATGTCGTACAGATTTCTCCCGAGGTCCTGAACAATCGTTTCTCCTTCAGTTTGATAAGCCTTCTTCTCTGAATACCAGCATGGAGTTATGGACATGAGGGTATGATCATTCTAATGCCAACAAAAACTCACTAGTGTAGAAAGTATTCACTCTTAGGAATTCTCTTCGGCAATTACCTTTACAATATATTCAGCATCTACCATCTACCCTTGAGCCTGAAACTTGAGCTCAATTTATAGGGAAATGGAGGTAGTTTTAGTTCCATGAAGAGGGGGATGGATTCCTCTCATGAAGGTATTTGAGCTCCATGGACCAAGGGATAAGCTCCATGAGTGGAGGGATAAGGCTCGAACTGATCGCAACTCTATAAGCTTCTAGTTGGGAGAATATTCGGCCAGCTAGGCTTCTAGAATTTACTTTTCTTTTATTTTTATTTTTACGTGGGTCCGCAGGTAATAGTAGCAAAACATGCGGGGATTACTACAGTTTATAGACTAAACATCCGCGGACCCGCAGGAAAAGTCTAGAAAAAGTGCGGAGGTAGACTTTTAAGGGTTTTACAGAGCTTTTCTCCAATTCCAAGACTTGATTCAGGAACATTGAGGTTTTTTACTTCTAAGGGAACATGATATAGGTAGTGATAGACCTATACATGCAGTCAAATGTCATGGCAACAAAATAACGTGTAACAAGAGAAGCCTCAGCCTTATCTAGCAATTAGCTTCACTTTTCCACCAAGACATACACACATGTGGGAGAGGAACAAGACAGAAGTAAAGATGACTTGAGAAAGTGGGTAGTAAGTAGTTAGTTGTAATGGAAGACAAGGAGTGCCAAGGGGTAACTGAGGGAGAACTCAGTTAACAGAAAAATAACTCTGAGTTTACTTTTCATGCAATGGAAAAAAAAGAAAAAAAGAGAAAGAAAAAAGAAAGAAAATTTTGAAAAAAGAAAAATAAATAAATAAATAAAAATAAAAGTTGGACCCACCACCTCTTGGCATGTGAAATAGAGTTGCTACTGGCGAAATAGTTTTGCTATAGGCACAAAATTTACTACAGGAAGTTGCTACAGGAAAAACATATTTGCTACAGGAAATATGATGGGCCTCTAAATTAAACATAAAATAAAGCCCATCTAACCTTTCTTAGGCTCATCTACCTTCCTTATGCACATAAAATGATACATTAAATCTCTCCTTCTGCAGTTAATAATTTTTTCTTATGCGTTAATATGTTCTTATGAAGGATTAAAGGTAGTTTCATATTTTTGTCTAATATTGGTTATTTTTGTAGAATATTGTGGAAATATTTGGCAGATTATACAGATTTGGAGAATGAGATGATTTAGGGACTTGCTCCCTGCCACTGGAAGATCAGGATTGGAGAATAAATGAGAACAACATCAGGGAATTAGGGAGAAATCATGGAGAGATTCAAGGGGATTTTCTGCCCTCCTTAACTTTCAAAGGCAGCCAAAGGATCCTCATGAAATCCCTCTCCAGCAATTTGAATTCCAGAGGCATCCAAGAAACTAAAGACAAAGGGCACCCAATCTATGTTTACTTGGAGTAAAAGTGGACTCAATCATCATTTTCAAGGGAGTTGTTGGTAGATTCCCTATAGAATAAATAGATCAGAACTAGAGCTATGAAGTAGTTAGTTAGACGTTAGTCAGTGATTCGATTCCATTCAGAACTTTTATTGCAAGCTATTAGGCTTTTGTTGTTTTAAGACCTTCGGGATGTAATAAGATTTCATTTTTGAATGCAATGAGTAGACAGACTCAATTTTACTGATTTAATTCCAGAGATTTGGGCTCATGGGTTAGGGCCCAACCCATGTGCCTCAGCTTCTCTGTTGTTACTATCTTTTCCTTTCATGTCATTTAGCTAATCTTTCTTCTGAACATTTAGCTAGTTTGCTGGTATCTGTATTAATGTTTTAGTTCACTTCCCATTGTATTTTTTTGTAGATTGAATGTAGAAATTATATGCACTAAGCATGAATATGTCCAATATCCACCTGATCTCACACTATTTAACTTTATGCAAGATATTGAATCTATTCCACTTGTTAATCTTTTGCGGAAAAATTAATTACACACTCATGTGAAGCATAAACAAAAATTATCAATTGCACGTAACACAGTTTTTAACTGGGAAAGCCTGAAGCTGAAAACATCAACTATATATTATGTAACATGGAGATCATATCACAATATCATACAAGCATACAAAGCTTTTCACAAGCCCTCGGTACAGTACAATCGTCATACACTAATCAGGACCAATCTTGCAAATCCATGCACCGATCTTTGTCACCTACTAGCTTGCCTCCACCTGCATCTCTAACTAGTTTGTTAGCTTCAATGAAATGTTGACCATCTTATCCTTGCTGGTAAATCCTCATTTGCATCTCCACTGAGTGTGATGCAATCACGATCATAGCCCAACAGATAGTCTGATTTTCCACCATTCCCTCCACCGGTCTCCACTAACCCATGTACCCAGATAATCGATGTATTGTTCATTGATTATTGAGTTATTATTTATGAATTAATTAACTAATTAATTCACTCCACTCTCACTAGTGTATCAATCAGTTAGACTAGATACAACTAGCTCAACTGAGTCTAACTGAGTTAAACTAAATACAACTCCATAACTACTTCTTCCAATTGTGTCATAACTCTGCCACTTGAGTTCTAACTGAGTCCTCCATGCATTAGCTCCCGTAAACCCTTAGGAATAGCTTAATTCCTTATGTCAGCTACTGTGCCACATCTGTGCACTGAACTGAAGTGCTCCGAGAGAATAAGTTGTTGTTTAGAGTCTGATTATTATTAAGAGCTAATAATAATCGACATGAATCTATTTTTATATTGACGATCTATATATAGACTTCGCCCAATATTCTAAAAATATAATTTCATCTATTTTTCCAACTTGATCAACCATCCACTAATAGCATCCTGAAACTTCTAAAATGATCATCATGTCTAAAAATAGACTTGCGCCAAAAATAGCCTACGGGCCCACTTAGTGAAGACGACTCTTTTCACTAAGCTCATCATCTTGTTGAATCTCAACACTCCCTCTCAACAAGCTAGGGATTATTCTTCACCTTGGTCCTGCCTCTATGGTATTCGAATTTTCTCCTGGTGAGTGCCTTCATTAGAATATCTACATCCTGATCCTCCGTAGGAATGTACTGAAGCAACATGATCTTCCGCTGCACACAATCTCTGATATGATGATACCAGATATCAATATGTTTAAATCTATCATGAAACACAGGATTAACCAAGAGTTTAATGCAACTCTGCTTATCACAATGAATCACCTTGGGATCTAAATGTGAACCAAACACCCCAACCAAAATCTTCCTCATCCAGATAGCCTCACATGTAGCTAAACTTGCTGCCATGTATTCCGCTTCCACTGAACTGAGTGCCACGGGTCTTTGTTTCCTGCTGTACCAAGAAATTATCGTAGATCCAATACTAAAAATCCCTCCTGATGTGCTCCTTTTGTCTATTGGGCTTCCTGCCTAATCTACATCTGTGAAGCCATGCAAATTCACCTCATCTTTCTGTCTGTATCATAAACCATACTCAGATGTGCCCCTGAGATACCTCAGGACATGCTTTCTTGCCTTCCAAAAGAGCTTGGTAGGCTTAATCATCGCTTGTGAACGCTGGTTCACCGCATAGCATATGTCTAGTCTTGTATTGACTAAATACATTAGCGAACCCACCAACTGTCGATAAACAGTGGCATCCATTACCTATGCCGATGTAGCATCCTCTTTCTTCCAATTTCCTAGAAGAGGAGTGTCGATAGTCTTGCAGCCTTGCATGTGAAACTTCTCCAGTATCTCTCAGGCGTACTTGCCTTGAGACACAAACAGTTCACCTTCCCGCTGCCATATTTCCAAACCAAGGAAATAATGAAGGAGGCCTAAGTCCGTCATCTCAAACTCCTTTGCAAGATCTGCCTTGCATGAGTGTATCAATTGCTCATCACCTGTTAGTAATAAATCATCAACATAAAGTACAATGATTAAAAGCTTACCCTCAACCACAATCTGGTATAGGTTTGCATCCGCCTCACTCTTGGTGAAGCCAAGTCCAGTGAAATAGCTGTCGATCCGAGTGTACCAAGCACGGGGTGCTTGTTTCCGAAATTTCATACGCTCTTTGAGCCTGCACACATGTGACTCGCTGCTGAAGATCTCAAATCCTTCAGGCTGCTCAATGTACACCTCTTCCTCAATGATCCCATTAAGGAATGCAGTCTTCACATCCATCTGATGAATGTGACAACCCATCTGCGCTGAGAGAGCAAGGATGGTCTGTATGGAAGAATATCGTGCGACAGGTGCAAAGGTTTCTTCATAGTCAAACCCCTCGATCTATGAGAAGCCCCGGGCAACAAATCTTGCCTTAAAATTCTCAACGCTCCCATCAGCAGCTTGCTTTACCTTGTAGATCCATCTTGATCCTACAACTTATTTTTCCACTGGCCTTGGAACAATCTTTCGAGCACTGTTTCTGATAATGGAGTCATACTCCTCCACCATGGCATCTACCCATGTGGAACTCCTGCACTACTTCTTCGAAAGAAGATGGCTCTGTCACAATACACTTTCTCATAAGAGCCATGTATCCAGTATATCGGTCAGGTGATTGTCTCTGTCTGTGCTGTGATGTAGGGACTCCTACATTCTGTGTCACATCGTTTCCGCCCTCGGGCCTTCCACGCCTGTCCGTGCTTGCTCCGTACAGTGGACTCCTCCACTCCACATGAATCTCCCGTGGCCGATCCACACCCGCAGGCTCATCTTTGGGAACAAGAACTTCTTTAACTTCTTCCTCCGCATGCAAGTGTAGCTCCCTCTCAAGCGACAACTTCATGACTTTCACCTCATTGAATTTTATATCTCGTCGCATAACAGTCATCCAGCTGTTTGGAAAATACACACGATAGTTATGGGGTGTTTCTGTGTACCCCACAAATATCCCAACTTCTACAGTCGGCTCCAGCTTCTTCCTAGTGTCCTTCGTCACATGAATGTAAACAGGTGAGCCAAAAATATTCAAATGATAAATATCAGGCTTCTTACCAGAAAATTCTTCCTCGGGTGTACTCATGCCAAGTACTCTATCAGGACAATGATTTTTCACATAAACCACAGTAAGGCTGCCTGTACCACAAAAATACTAAAGAGGGCTCAACAGAGCAAGATCGCTCGTGTAACACCCACGATCATTCTATTATTTCTCTCCGTGACTTCATTCTGTTGTGGGTTATGAGGCGCTATGAGTTCTCTTAAAATTACTTCTTTGCTACAGAAGTCTTTGAATTTTCCCAATATGTATTCACCACCATTATCTCTCTATAGAGATTTCACCTGCTTCCCCGACTCCTTCTCCACCAATGCCTTGAACTCACAGAACTTTGAGAAAATTTCACTTTCTCTTTTTTCTACATGAAGACGATCCAAAGATTCACGAGAATAATCATAAAAAATAGATTATAATAATTCGTTTTTTTTGTTGAAGCAACCGAGAATGGTCCACACACATCCGTGTGAATTCCCTCTCGCATCAAGCATGGTTCTCCTTCTCATGAAAGGTAGTCTTCACAAACTTACCCATTGTACATCCTTTGCAAGTTCAACTGACTGCACAAGAGTACCCTTGGGAAGTCCAGTAGAAATTTGCTGCAAAATCTTCAAAGCACCATGGTGAAGATGGCCCAATCTCCTGTGCCATAATTCGCCCTCATCTCGGCTCACCACTTCTTCTGCTTTTCCCACCATTGCAGCACAGCCATCTACCTCTAGCTTGTAGAGATTCTTAATTCGAATCCCTATATTCTTGGTTTGACCCATTGTTCTATGTCGAAGGAAGGCTTTTCCCTCACTGAAAACAAAATCATAACCTTTGTCTTCCAGCATTGCGACCGAGACCAAGTTTTTCTTCAGACCTAGAACATGCATGACATTCTTCAACAAGAATGGATTACCAAAATCCATCTCAAAGTTAATGGTCCAAATTCTAGTCTCATTGTACTGACCATCATCGCTCATCTCTATATGCATCTGGAGGTCGTTCTCCTCCAAGTCACTAAACAACTCTTTGTCTCCCGTCATATGGAAAGACACACCACTATCAAGATACCACACCAATCCCATGCAGCTTGAAACCAAGCATGTGATCAAGGAAAAATATAGCTCAAATTGCAAGGCTAAGGCCTATCCAGCTGCAGATCCAGCAGCCTGCTTATTCTTCTTCTTCTGTGGACAGTTAGTGGCGAAATGTCCATGCTCGTGACAGTGAAACCACTTCACTTTGGACAAGTCCTGCTTCTTGCCTTTAGCACTGGATTTTGAAGGATTTTTCTTCCCCTTAATTTTCCTTTCTTTGGCAGCCAAATATAAATTATCTTCATCTTAATTCTTCGATGAAGATCCATCCCTGGTGCCCTGCCTTATCTCCTCCTACACAAGATCCGACCAAAGTCGCTCCCATCCCGGCATTTTCTCCTGTCCATTGACAAAGTATTCGTAGCTATGCCAACTCTTTGGAAGCCCAAGGAGAGCCAATCTCACCAAGCCTTCTTCATCAACAGTAACCCCCACACTTCCCAGTTCATCCCTACATTGGACAAACTTCATGAGGTATTTTGGAATACTGTCGCCTTTCTCCATTTTTATTTTTCTGAGCTTGTCTTTAAGCGCCAACTTCCTCTAGTCACTTCTGCTTTGGAACAAGTCTATCAAAGCCTTACACATTAAGAATGGAGTGGCTTTCCCATGAATACTGGACACAATATGGTCCTTCACAGCTTCCAACAGAATCCTTCTCATCTTTTTTGTCTTCTTTTTCCATGCATCAAGTAATGCAGCATCGCTAGATCCCGGCTTAGGAACATCGCGCTCGATGAAATCATTCAACCCATTATCATCCAGCACCACCTCCATCCTGTCCTTCCAGGCTATGTAATTCAAGCTCCCATCAAGGGCATACTCCAATCTCAACCCGTTGAAAGACATTTCAATGTATACTCGATTTCTGCACCAAGAATCTTCTGTAGCAAATTCGAATTATCCACCAGCACAAACTCACTTCACAATTGCAATCTTCAATCAACAAAGCTCTGATACCATGTAGAAATTATATTCACTAAGCATGCATATGTCCACGACCCACCTGATCTCACACTATTTAACTTTATGCAAGATATTGAATCTATTCCACTTGTTAATCTTTTGCGGAAAAATTAATTGCACACACACGTGAAGCATAAACAAAAATTATCAATCGCACATAACACAATTTTTAACCAGGAAAGCCTGAAGCTGAAAACCCCAACTATATATTATGTAACATGGAGATCATGTGACAATCTCATACAAGCATACAAAGATTATCACAAGCCCTCAGTATAGTACAATTTTCATACACTAATCAGGACCAATCTTGCAAATCCATGCACCGATCTCTGTCACCTGCTAGCTTGCTTCCACTCCACAATCTCTACTGAAGAATAGCTCTGAATGAATTATAATTACTCCATCCTTGACTACGCAATACTCATTGGCATCTCCACTGAGTGTGTGATGCAATCAATGCATCACTATAGTCACAACAGATAATCTATCTTGCCCTTTCACCTATCTCTCCACTGGTCTCCACTGAAACTATCATGCACTGTAGTTAATTGATGTATTGTTCAGTTGATTAATGAGTTATTATTTTTGAATTAATTAACTAATTAATTCACTCCACTCTCACTATTGTATCAATCAGTTAGACTAGATACAACTAGCTCAACTGAGTCTAACTGAGTTAAACTAAATACAACTCCATAACTACTTCTTCCAACTGTATCATAACTCTGCCACTTGAGTTATAACTAAGTCCTCCATGCATTAGCTCGAGTAAACCCTTATGAATAGCGTAATTCATTCTATCAGTTCTTGTACCACATCTGTGCACTGAACTGAAGTGCTCCAATAGAATAAGTTGTTGTTTAGAGTCTGATTATTATTAAGAGCTAATAATAATCGACGTGCATCTAATTTTAGATTGACGATCTTTAAATAGACTTCGCCCAATATTCTAAAAATATAATTTCATCTATTTCTCCAACTTGATCAACCATCCACAAATAGCATCTTGCAACTTCTGAAATATGATCATCATGTCTAAAAATAGACTTGCACCAAAAATAGCCTGCGGACCCACTTAGTGAAGGCGACTCTTTTCACTAAGCTCATCATCTTGTTAAATCTCAACATTGAATCTACTTAAAGAATGGTAGAGTAGTTGATAAAATCCATAAATATGTGAGGGTAGCCTTCCCCTCTCAACTCTGTCAATAGAGCTCAAGGAGGGTAGACCTTTTCCCACAGACCAAAAATGCTTTCTCGCTTATGATTTCTTGGAAATAGATTAGATAAGTGCTTGCATCCTCATGAACATATTGTATGCCTTTCTTTCATAAATAGGCAGGTTGATAACAGGTAAAGGCAACATATCCCAAAGATAAGTTCTCCAGCACCTCCTGCTTCATTCCTCATCTCCCTTCCATCTATGTTGTTATGCTCTGCGCACTGTTGTTACACTTCGCTTTTTCCCACTTATTCTCACTACCTCCCCCTTTTTATGAAAAACATGTGAAAACCATTCAAAACCAATGAAAAACCTGACCTCTGCCTTTTCTCCTTGAGACTCCCACCATCATACGTCGCACTTCGCAATTGCAAAATTTAGCGATTACCTTAACACTTATCGCCCATTCCTTGCAATTGCGATATTGTGAAATTGCAAATTGCAATTTGCACTGGTTACCTTCTACCATTAACACTCACCACTCATTCTTTGTGATTGAAAAATAGCAACTCTTAGCTTTTTCCACCTCCACGTCATCCCATCGCACATCGCATCCCGCGGAACTTACCACATCGCAAATCACATCCCGTGTAACTTATCACATCGCAAATCACTGCCCACTACCTTTACCACAATGCAAATCGCATTTAGTAAATTTTAGTTTATTCCCGTTAATCCTTACTGTTATCCTTGTAAACTTGCAATATTGCGATTCATGACCTGCCATGTCACTCTTCGCACTTCGCACGATTTAGTTTATTCTCGTTAATCCTTACTACTATCCTTGTAAACTTGTGATATTGTGATTTGTGACCCACCACATCACTCTTTACACTTCGCACTACGCACCATTTAGTTCATTCAGTTAAGTCCTTACTCCCATCCATTTAAACTTGCGAAGTTGCGAATGCGACATCGCACATCGCAACTTTTGTTGTCCATCGTATGTTGCCATCACATTTATGAGTTATTCTCACTCCGAAGTCATTTCTTGCATTATAATAAGGTTTCCTAAGGGTTTAACCCCATCTGTCCACTCCAAATCCATTTCTCACGCTATCATAAATTTTTCTAAGGGTTTAACCCCCTCTTTCCACTACCAAATTTCATTTCATGTGTCATACCCCCCATTAGCCCTCTTCACCCTTTTTCTTCCCTCTAAGCTGAAAAGTGCATGATCATGTACCAATTCATCAAGATGTTGTTGTCCTATTCAATGAGGATTCACTAGATCAAAGTTATGACGATTTATAAGGGAAAAATATATATTTGAAAAAAATAATTATCATCAAAGATGAAAATTTATGCAAACCCAAAATAAATTACAGTGCCAAGATACAAAAGTTTGCAAAATTCAACAACAATAAAATAACAATATAAAAAATACTCATAAACAAAAATTGAAAATATTAGTAAAAAATTATTAACCAAAGGAAATGCATTTTCTTGTTTAAGAAATCATAATAAAACCTTACTTACAAAAATGAAGATTGAGAATAATGAGAAGAACATGAAACAAAAAACCCTAGCCATGGAACAATATTTTTCAAGGCTTGAAAATTCATATCACCTAATGTCCTCAGCCTTAGCAAATAAGTGAAATTTACAAAAATATGGTTCATAGAAAAAGCATCAATGCATCATTGATGACTTGATATGGTTCATAGAACAAAATTGTCACATAGAAAAAGGATCAATTCATCCATCAAAAAAGTATTAGTTCTACAACCTGGTATGATAAAGATATTTTCACATGGTAACACTTACATCATCACATGTGGGCTTTAAAAATACATTTCATACTTATAACAAATAATAACATAAATATGAAATGGAATAAAACTATCACTTTATATATGAAAGAGAGAGATTTGATATGTACACCTAATATATACAAAATATTATTGTATAGAGAGATACAAAGAGAGACATCAATTTATAAATGAATATAAATATTATATATATGGTTTTCATAGAGAAATATTGTTACAATGCAGATAATAATATTATTGATAATAGTCAAAATTGTATTTTTACGTACCCATATTCTTATAAGTTTTTAATTCCAAGTTCTATTGAATTGAGTGAAATTACAACTAGTCTTGATCCATTTTAAATGATCAAGAAAATTGTATCACAAGGGATTTTATCCCTTTTGATACTTGATATATCTAATGTTAACATAGATTTATGCTAGTTGGATATAACAAAAATAAAAGGAAGAAACTTTTTAATATACCAACTCTCATTGTTAACATAAATAAGGAAAAAAGAGAAAAAAAATTTGAGAGTGTTATTAACATTATCAAATAAATATTGTTAGATACCTAATCCTTAGGGATTGAGGTATGTTTATATATTGAGTTTGGACAAATCTGAAGAGTCGTAGATGAATAGGAATACTCATTTGAACCTCTTAGAATATGAAACCAAAGGATACTTCTTGTTGTATATGATGATATGATTTAATGAAAAGTATTCAACCGTGGAGTTATTCCCTCTACCTATCAATGGTATCATAGCCTAATTATTTTTAACTTCATGCTTCTTTCCTCCTAATCACTAACTATTGCACATTACATTCTCTCTCATGCATGCAAATACATCCCCCATACTTTTAGTCACAATTTTCTCTATACATAACATAACGTTACTTATATTGTCATGAGTAGATCGTTCATAACCTCTCACTTCCACTCTATTGTTCTTGTCCCTCCTCTCTCTTCTTAGTGTGAATGAGGGTTGATTATTCCACCAAATACCCATTCTCATTGGTCTTTGTAATCAATCTCCAATTCATTATCTCTATGCTTTTGTGTGCCTTGTCTTGCTTAATATTCTTCCCTAAGAGATTGTAAATGGGTAGTTGCACAAAGGAATTAGGGAAGAAAGAAACTATGTATATTTTGTGGATGGTTTGGAAGATATGGTTTATGAGAAGGAGATGATGTAGCACCTAGAGATGTCCATTCCAATTAGAATACTCCATTGATATATTTGTGGGTTTATTTGAAGATACAAACGTCTACACCATTCATATGAACACGATGAACATAAGGCCCAAATACATTCAACTTGCAAGGTGTATAATCGTTTCCCAACTTGGCACCCATACAATACCTTTTTTTCCATATTTTTTCCCATTTCCATCTCATCTCAATACATTTTTCATCCATATTGATGCATTTTTTGTCAAGGTATGATTATACTCTTAATATACCATTCCAGTGCATATTCTTATGCATTTTCAGTAAATTGTTAACTTTTTTCACTAACAATGGTATATGGGAAACAAGATTGCATAGGTACCTTCCAATAATAGTTGCTACAACTCTCTCAATAGTTGTTGCAACTCCAAGTGTAGTTGTTGCAATTCTGCTTTAGCACAGGTGTTGAAACTTTCTTAAAAATTGTTGTAACTCCTAAGTGTAGTTGTTGCAACTCTAAGTTGTTGTCACCATTGTTGAAAATATCACCTCACCATGATGTGAATCTTGCCTCAATGTGTTGCAATTCTCACCTCAACGTGTTGCGACTTTCACCTCAACGTGTTGTGATTCTCACCTCAACGTGTTGCGACTTTCGCCTCAACATGTTGTGATTCTCACCTCATCGTGTTGTGAATCTCACTTAGATCTTTTGTTGAAACTCTATAGAATGATGCTACAAATATAGAACAATTGTGCCAACACATTAGTCAACCAAACAACTATAACTTATGGATCATGTAGGAAGTCAACAACCAATTTTCTCATGAAGGAAAGTGACAAGGGAAAATAAGCACTCAAGAAAGGACGATGATTTAGCTGCCACATGTCACAGAACTGATTAAGTAAGCTTATGCATGATTTTTATATATTTTGGAAAGTTAATTTTATAGGATGGAACAACATGATTCTCACGGTTGTCCATCAACTCACGTATAAAAACCTATTCTCTCCTTAAGTTGGGTAATCCAAATTAATCATAATCAAAAGAGACTTAGAACTAATATATTGTATTTCCAATTTCATGCAATATAAATTTTCTTTCCATTCTTGTTAAATTGATGGTGTGCTGAGTATTAGTGTTTTACTTTCCTTCGTAAACTAGTTCCTTGTATAAGGAGGTAGGGACCCCTCCTTAGAAATTATTGTTTGTACTCAGATTGTAGCTATATCATTATTTGCAGAGTATTTTATTTATGTAATTACTTTATTTTTCCTACTGCTTCAACTCTAAATTCTAACTATTAAAACTTTGAATACTAACTCTAGAATACTTCGTTTTCCAAAATTGTAATTGCTTTGTTTTCGATTTGGTTAATTTAATTATTCTGTTTATAGCATATTATTCATTGTCATGTTTCTTCATGAAAAAAGTGTGGTTTGATAGTTTGTGATTCACTGCATTACATTGCATGTGAAATTTCATCTATGTTACAACAACTAAGATCATATTAATATAAGAGCAAGTCGCCTTTGCTGCCTGATTTACCTTTTGCAAGTGTGAATTTACTTCCCTGTAAGTGACCTCTTTACATTCCTACAAAGTGTGGATCAGGTTGCAAGTGTGGTGTGGATTTTTCTTAGTGACTTGTGAAAGCATCTCAATATCTTTCCATATGTCATGCATTTAGAATACTACAATTACAAGTTGTACTAGTAGAGATGGTGCATGATAGTTCGAAAGTTCCATAAAAACCTTAGTTGGAAATTAAATGTATAGTAATTTGGTTGTTTTCCCAAATAATTAAAAATGTAATTGTAAGGCCTATCAATGTACCTATGGGGAAGGGCTCAGGAGACGATGATAGTGGAACTACCAAACCTATGATAGATAGAGAGCTTGCCATATGGAATAACAAAGACTAGAAAGGATATGCCTTGATTGATGTGACAGTAAGTGAAGATGTGATTTTACATATTATTTCTATTAGAGACGCTTACGGTGCTTTAAATAAATTGAAGGATGTGTATGAATCCCACTTAGAATTGCAACTCATACAATTTCTAGTGAATCTCTTCAACCTAGAGTTGGGAGGATTAAAATCCCATGGATTTAGCTTCACATAACAAATCCATCATGCACGACATCAATGCCACTAGAGTGAAGATAGGAATTCCTCTCGTGGTATTCATCAAGGTCTTCTACCCTACATATTCTCACTACCTTAAATCTCTTTAATCTATTTGATCCAAATTGATGAAGGAATAAAATGACATACAAATATAAACAAAAACATGGAGATACATTGAAAACATAACTTCAATTCATTAATAATAAAGTACTTAAAACTATTTACATGCAGAATGGAAATAAACTAGATCTGGCCATGGTAGCTTGTCTTTGAGAAGAGGTGTGGGCATCAAAACAACTCCGGAAGTTTAGGACCTGAAAAACTGCCAAAAATAGTAAATTGTGCTAAAATTAAGGAAACTGAAAGAAATAATGGCGAGGTTCCAAGTGGAATAGACGAGTGACCACAAATATCCACCTAGATTAGTCCTTCCCCCTTAGGAAACAATGGTCCCCATTACATTGAGTGCCTCCATGAGAAGGGAAAATTTCTACTCAACTTGTTCCCTAGTGAGCCACTTGCCTTGGTGAAGGAGTTTTCCAACTTCAACAACCCGATATAGTTGGATCTTCTGATGGCGAGTGTTCTTGATCTGTGTGTCCATGATCCAATCAGTTGTGGCATGTTCCATGTAGTTTGGGTTTATCTATGTTGGTGTTAGTTGTTCTACAATGTTAGATGTGTCCAGTAATGGTGGAAAGTATGGCCGAAGGCGGTCCACATTGAACACTGGGTGCATGCCAAGGAATGGGGGAATGGTGAGCTCAAAATCATTATCTCCCACAACCTTGGTGATGGTGTAAGGTACATATCGGAGTGGTCTGAGCTTCTGATGGGCTCCAATAAGGCGTTATTTCTGCAAATGCAACCAAACTTTGTTGCCAATATGAAACTTGTATGGCACCCGATGTTGATCATGCTCAATACTTGTACTTGGCATTGGACTTATCCAATATGTAATGCACTTGCTGGAGGATGTGTTGGATGTGTTCAATCAACTAGGTTGCTTTATCAGACATAGATTTTACATGTGTGTATCATGTCTGTGTAGTCTTAATAGGCATCGCAACATCAATTAGACACAATGGTTAAAAACCCAAACCCACTTGAAAAGGAATGTGTCCATTCGATCTATGGAGAGTTATGTTATAAATGTGTTGCACATAAGGAAGGCTCTCAGCCCATATTTGTGGATGTTAGGAGTTGTATATGTGTAGTATGTGCATTATCATATTATTAACGACCTCTCTATGGCCATTAGTGTGGGATGAAATGCAGTCAACCTGGTGAGATTAGTGTCCAATAATGTCCAGAGGCTCGACTAGAATGTGATTAAGAACCTGTTATCCTGATGTTAGCCACCTATAATATTTGGTTATACCAAAAGGTGGCTAAAACTTTTAGGAGCCTCCAAGGAACAAATTTTATCACTAAAATTGTTGGCTCTTGAAGTCTCAATAAGGCCTCCTGCCTTTTCCCTCTGTCCATATCCCATACGGCTATTTATGTCCAAAAAACCTCAGAAATCCTGTTGATTTCCAAAGTCAGACGTTGCTGCAAAGGACCCTTTTTCCTTCTTTTTCCTCAAAGACTAACCTCTTTCTCTATCCCCCTATTCTTCATTAAAACCCATTTCCTAAAAGGTCTAAGTTTCCTTCTTGGCCTTATCGGAAGCCTTCATTTCCCTTTGAAAACCATTAAAAAACCATAGAAACGCACATTTTCTATGGTTTTGGACTTAATCCCTTCAGGCTAAGCCCCCTTCCTCTTTTTCCTCCATGCGCCCGAGCGCCAGAACCAAACGCTGTAAACATTGGGCGCTTATACTTTCTTCTCCGCCCAAAGCACCAAAAACCTTTGTAAATTGTAAAAATCGGGTTTTAATCATTTTCCAAAGGTTTTTTCCGCCCATATAATTTTGAAACAATTTCGACCGTTGATCTGCTCCGCAGATCGGACGACGCAGAGCACTGCTTGCCTTTTGGACCCCGCCTTTCCCCGCGTTGTTTTCCAAAACCCCGGTTTATTCCGCACCACTCTTCGGGCAAAGGCTGTTTTGGCCCGAGGCCCAGCGATTCCGCACATTTCTTGACACGCGTCCTCTGTACCATTCAAAAACCACTGCATAAATTTAGTTCCCCGCGCGTTATCTGTCGGACGAAGGCTGCCCAGCGGAATTGACGGTAGCCGTCAGATCGAGCCCCCCCACATCCAACGGTTGTCATTCATTGAAGTCACCCGCCCTTTAATAAAGTTGCATACTGTTTATTCGGGCTCCAGCGCAACCAAGAGTCAATATCTGCCGTCGATCTCTGCAGATCGACGGTCCACATTCGATCGCCTGATTCCATTCCCCAGTCAACTATTCTCCGCTTTGACTTCTAAATCACACCCGACCGTCGATCACATCACGATCAACGGCTCCGATCGCCCCATTCTCCCGCATGCCCTCTGATGCATATTTGCCCAGATAAACGCAGGATTTTATAACTATTGCGTGTATTTTGCAGGTTTAAGGTTTTTTCGATTTATATGGAGAAATTTCGTGGGACGAGGATGACGATCCTTTGCCTTCGAATTCATCAGAGAAATCGACAGTAGGGTGTAAACTATGTTGTCAACAAGGTTTCATGAGACTTTGTTGCTATGCGCCCCTGTAAAACTTGGAAAGAATGAAGAAATCACAGAGAAAGAGTATCAGATTGCATAAGGCCAAATATGAACCAGGGCAGAGAGTTAATGATCAGATGAGTGGGGATTACGGCTAAGACAGTTATCAAAAGCCTAATCCCCGGCTCAAAACACAGTTTAAAAGAGAAAACCTAAAAGTGTTTATCAGACATATTGCCTCCACCGCCATATCTGAGGCAAATTGATTCCTCAACCACCGCAGTGCCACCTATTGTCTCAAAACACTCAATCAGAGGCCGAACGTATTGAACAAGATCATATTTTTTGCCTTGAAACAGCCAAAGAAGTTACTTCTGCCTCAGATTTAATGACAGAATGTTTGCAGAGTAACCCTGATAGTACACGGATCCTCAAAAGGTCAAAAAATCTCCCACCGAGCTAAAATCATAAGTGTAAGTCAGTTAATACAGCAGAACACCTGTATAGTTTCTTCGTTGAGCCCCTCAAAGGCCAAGAAGACATTAATGCCTGTATTAATTGATTTTGATATCTTTTAATCAGATCTCACCTCCTCATTCTTCTATAAATACTTCATTAGAAGATGAGTGAGGGGTTGGTTGTTTGCTATGTATTTGCTAAGCATTGTATTGTATTTGAGCTGGAGACTTCTGTTTGTAAATAGTGTTCACTGGCCCTTGGAGCTCTGCTTGTGATAAATAAGTTAGGCTGAATAGTGAAGATGATTGCTGAACTGAAACATTGGACTTGAAGATTGTAACTGGTTTGACATCAATATAAACGTTGTTCTTTGGGATCCTGGTCTATATTACTGGTGAAGTGCTTCTTTCTTTGTTAATTGTTTTCTTTCTATGTATGCCATATTGTCCATGTTCCTCTGTAAAGAACAATTTAAACAGGGTTAAGATCTGTTGTATATCAGTAACCTTCTCTGGCTGAGAAATCTTTATCTTAATGTTTTCCTTAAACTTGTTTATTTAAGAATGATTCAATACAGTTTAAACAGTTAGGAATGTTGGCGTTCCCTCGTCCTTCTGTTTGCTCAAACATTGTTCTTGAATGTGATTTCCATTATTTGCTATTAAAGTTAGACTAGAGAAGATATGGTTTGCCCTGATTCCTAGTTTCTATTCTCCAAAGGCAGATTCTGAAATTTTCCCTTGGTGTTGACTAAAAGTAGACTAGGTTTAAAAGTACTTTATCTGATCTTAAGTTACACTTTGTTTTTCTTATATGTTTTCATACTTTCTGAAGTTAATTGTGTGGATTACTGGATTGTTTGTCGATTAAGCTGCTTTAATACAAACTTACCCAAGAATTTTATGTTTAGCCCTGTCCTTGGTTGGTTTTAAACAGTTACTTAAGAGGCTTTTCTTGTTTGGACTGACTATAAATCCTCTAAGAAATTATTATCAGTTTCCACCCCTCTAACACTTTAATGTTTCCATTCCATCATTTTAATCTCAATAATCTTGTGGTATAGATGACTTGCCCCTTGGATCACCCCTGATGTTGTTGTTAAATTAAAGCCCAGATATGAATCCATAGCCCAATGGACTAAAAAATGGCGTTATATCTATCTGTTAGCCAAAACCGTTCTATTTGCTTGCAACTTCTCACCTTTGAAACTCTTTGCATATAGATCTTTCTGCCTCAAACAGCAAATCATGCCCAACCTTCCAAAAACAAAACAAAACCCTTGGACTTCATAACTAGCCTAATATCATTACCTTATGCTTTCAAAGACAAATCCATCTTTGTACATATTGGAGAGATCCCTCTCCGGATTCAGGAGGGCTAGATCCTAGAATCCCAAAGTGGTTGAAACGGTGTTGTTTCTGTTATTGGACTTTGCCAATCTTGCTAATTACAGATTCCTAACATTTCTGGCGACTCCACTGGGGACTGAGTTGGTTTTTCATCTTAGTTTCCTTTAGTAATTCATACAAACCTTGTGAGTAAAAAGCAACCTTTTAAGCATTTCCAAGAAATGGTAATCATGATGAAACTTGTTGAATCAGTAATAAACTAGGTAAACCATAGGATTCTCTTAAGTCTTTATCTAACCTTGAAAATGAGCTGGCTTAGCCATAATAATACACTTTCTTTGTCTCATAACCGTAGCTAAGTTTGAAACAGAGTTAGGATATTCTTAGAAACCACACAACTAAAAAATAACTCAGAAAAACCTAAAAAAAATTCAGATTGGTATTAAATAAACACGGTGGTGGACCATAAAACCTTTTACCTCTGAAAAGGGCTAAAAAATTCCACTTGGCGACTCCATAATCCTTAACAGACCTTAAGACTCCACTGGGGAGAACCCTTATCATTATAATATCAGTAAAACTCAGTTAGAGGACTGTAGGATTAAATTTGTGTAAACAGATTAGTTAACCTCTTAAATATTGTCATATCTGGTTGAACTTTTCTTGTTTACTTGGGTCTGAAAGCACAGCATAGTGGCTTCTAGAAAGATTCACACTAGAGCCCATCCTGGCCCTAATCCACCTGAGATAGTTGATGACCCAGAAAGCATCATTTGGAAGTCTCCTAGGATTAAATTATCAACTGTTTTCAGATCACCCTTGAGAGCTAATTCAGTTCCTGAAAATCTTTCAGCTCTACAACAATCACAAGCTGACTTAGTAAACCCGTTTATAACTAGGTCATTTGATGGTATAATCCAGTTAGACTCTGAATCTTCTCTTTCATCCCCGGAGACAAGTGAACATCTTGGTAACAGAGAAACAACACCTCCTGATTTACACTTTCTGTTGAATTTAGGTGTCCCTCATCCAAGATCAGCTTAGCAATCTACTACTGTTCCGTCCACATATGCTCACCCTACATCCACTGTTCAAACCACCCCACTTCAGCCCACTCCACCTCTTGTAAATCCACCTCCACCTCCTATCATGGGAGCATGGTATGCCCCTTTAGTTCTTCCTGTACCATTAGTCAATCTTCCACAGGACTATCAGTCCAAAATTCCACTGTATGATGCTAATAATGCTACAACTGCATCACAACATGTGGATAAGATGAATGACTATTTCGACAGAAATGAGATTGATAATGATTCTTTCAAACTTAGGTTATTTGCTCAGAGCTTGGGTGGAGAAGTAAGAAAATGGTTTAAAGGCTTAGCCCCCCATAGTATTAATGATCTCCAAGGTTTCCATCAAACATTCTTAAACAAATGGGAAGTAAGGAAAAATCCTCTCCAAGTCCTTGCAGATTAAAACAATCTCCATAGGAGCCCAGGGGAAAGTGTACAGGCTTATTGTACTAGATTTAACAATGTGTATAATGCACTTTCCCTAGAGCTTAAACCTCCATAAGGCTCCGCTTTAAACAAATTTCCTGAAGGGTTTGATGCTGATATGACCTGTTCGCTAAGAGAAAGAGACTTTGCAACCCTTGAAGACATGCAAAGAGGCGCCCTTTCTGTGGAAGTCAACTTAATGGAGAAAAGAGAAAGGATGAAAAACGAGGAGAGAGTCTCTTTTAGAGAGGAAAATACACCTTCTACGTCCAGCTCGAAAATGGAGAAAATGATGGAAGAAATGATGAGAGAGATGAGCATAATCAAGAGAGCAAAAGCGAGCCAAAATCAAAACGCTCCTCAAAACAGAAACCAAAACCAAAATCAGAATGTTAGAAGGAACCAACCTCCAAACAGACCTAGGGAAGATGATCAGCAGATCGCTCCTCCCTTCCATCAAAACTTTGTGAGTGAGGTTGAGGAAACAGATGAGATAACAGAAGGAGAAGATATCAACATGTTGGGGGTAGGTAATGATGACTTCAAGATTCATTATGATGGAAAACTGGGTCTATACACACCTTATGATGACAAAAGATATGATGGTGAAAATCATTATCAAATTATGGAAAATGTCATCATAGAAACTCAAAAAGAATATGACCTTAGAAGCAAGACTAGTCAACAAACCCCCAATACCAAAACCTCTAACAAATCTTCACAAAACAACACTACAACCAAGCCTAAAATGGTTAAATCAAAGGACAAAACAGTAGCTTTAAATTCTGATAAAGGCAAAGAGAAAGGCACTCAAGATACTGATAAACAAAGTGCGGACCATAGCAGTACTAATACTTCAGTTAGTACTCTTGTCAAAACCATTTCGTCAAGTGTAAATAAAACAAATCAGCAATCGGATGTTGCTGATAAAATGACAGCTAATAAGGCTGAGACAAGGGTTCTAAAGAGTCAGATTCCTTTCAACCTAGAACAAGAAATCTCAAAAATTAAAATTTCTGTTCCTTTGACCGAGTTAGCTGCCCAACATGTATATAGGAATCAGATTTTGAAGGCCTTAAACATACAAGAGAATGAGGACACTCTCAATCTAAATGATGACCAACCAGAGCTTATTTTTGGTCCCAAGATTGAAGGTAAGTTTCAAGAAGGACCTATCCCTCCCTTTTATGTAAGTTTAAACATCCATGACAAGATTTTGCACAACGCTATGCATGATTCCGGGGCTTCTCATAATTTAATGCCTAAAGCTGTGATGGAGAGCCTTGGTCTAGAAATTACCAGACCATATAAAGACCTATACTCCTTTGATTCCAACAGAGTAAGGTGTTTAGGATTAATTAAAGACCTCTGTGTTAACTTAGCCCAGATTCCAGCCAAATGCTTAGTCATGGATATTATTGTGGCTGATGTGCCCCAAAGTAAGGAATGCTTTTATCAAGATCTTGGGGGGCTAAGTTACAAGGGACTATGCAAATGGACATGACTTATGCGACTATCCCTGTTTTCAATCAAACCAGAAGACTCTACAGGGAGTCTCATATGCAATACACTATTACAAGTCAAGACAGACCACAGAACTCCCCTTTATACTCTATAGATATCGGCCTTGATTCATTTATCCTTTTTGACGAAGAAACATTAGGTGAACAAATAACTTTGACTGAGTTAATGGCCAACAGGGAGGAGGAGTTTAATACCACAAAAACGACAGAACAGTTTGTTGCGTTGGGAGACGTTAGCAAAATAAACAAGAGTCTTGAGTTACAGGTCACACGTCCTTCGCCATTCAACCTGGTCATTAAACAACCCTCAAATGAACGAAAATCACGAGAAATCAAAACAAATTCAACTAAGTGCTGAGACTCTACAACAATTAGAAAGCACAATAGTTGAAGAGGACAATAAACGTGATGAAACCAAGACCATTCCTCTATGGAGTATGTATTTTGATGTGTCATGCACTAGAAATAACGTTGGTGCAGGTGTCTGGATTACTAACACTGAAAACAACCATACTTAATGCATTTCATGCAAATTAAACTTTCAGTGTTCAAATAACATAGCAGAATATGAATCCCTTCTCTTAGGCTTGCATCTCTTGAAGAAGTTAGGAGCCAGAAGAATTAATGTGTATGGGGATTCTGAGTTAATCATTAGGCAAGTCAACGGGGAGTATAACACAAATCATCCCAGACTTAGAGCCTATCGGAACGATGTCATGGACCTTTTACAAACATTCGAGGAGTCCAAATTGTCTTTTTTCCCAAGAAAAAGAAACATTGCAGCTCACAATTTAGATTTTGGGGCCAGGACATGTCTAACGCCATATGAAACTGGAGACAACACAACTCCGATAAAATTTAGACCAGCAGTGCCTTATAACAAAAAATATTGGCAAGTGTTTGACAATGACAAACAAATAGAAGACTTCATGCAATTCAGAAATGAATTCGAACTGCATAGTTCAGACTCAGATTATGATACAGACTGCAGCAAAGAAAACTTTCTTGGTGAAGAATAATCGTCTCCTGAACCTGTCAATATTAACCTATTGTCTAGCAAACTTGGTAACAAAACAGAATTAAGTGCAGAATCAGAAACAGAAGAATTGGAAACTCTGCACTCTAAAGACGAAAGTTTGCCTAGAGGTCTGACCCCTTTAGAAGAGTTGTTCGATTCTAACGATGTGGCGAATAAACCAAAACTGGAGCCTGTAGAGACTGAAGTGGAGGAGTGCAATATAGGCAGTGAGGAAAAACCGAAAATGATTAAGCTGTCTAAAACTTTGCCAGCTCACATTAAACTCAAATACATAGAGTTGTCCAAAGAATTTTCTGATGTTTTTGCATGGAGTTACGAAGATCTTAAGTCCTATGACACTGAAATAATACAACACAAAATCCCTCTTAAAGAAAACCAAAAACCATTCAAACAGAAACTGCGCAGAATAAACCCTGTTCAGTTGCCTTTGGTTAAGATGGAAATCATGAAAATGTTTGATGCTGGTATTATTGTCCCTATTAGATATTCTGAATGGGTATCTAATCTGGTGTCTGTTAGGAAGAAAACTAGAGAAATCAGACTTTGTGTAGACTTTAGAGATTTAAACAAAGCTTCATTAAAAGACAACTACCCTTTACCAAAAATGGATCATATTTTACAAAGGGTGGTAGGGTCTAGAATAATTTCTTTGCTGGATGGCTATTCAGGGTATAATCAGATTTTAGTCCACCCTGCTAATCAACTAAAGACAGCCTTTACTACACCATGGGGCACTTTCATGTATGTGAAAATGCCTTTTGGTCTAATGAATGCTGGAGCAACCTTTCAAAGAGCCATGGACATAGCATTCTCGGAAAAATTGGGCTTCTTCATCATTATCTATCTTGATGATGTAACTGTGTTTTTAAAAACAGATGAAGAACACTTAGAACATTTGAGGAAATTTTTCGAGAAGTGCAGAAAGTTTGGGATATCTTTAAACCCTAAGAAGACTCTATTTGGTCTCCAAGAAGGTAAACTTCTTGGGCACATTATTTCTGAGGAGGGTATTAAGATTGATCCCAAGAGGATTGAGGCCATATTGCAAATCTCTCATCCTCGAAACATAAAAGAGTTGCAGTCTTTCATTGGGAAGATCAACTTTTTGAGAAGGTTCATCCCCAAATTAGCTGAGCTCCTTATGAATATCACAAACATGTTGAAGAAGGAGCAAGGGATAAAATGGACCTTGGAAGCAAAGACATCTTTTGAGCTGGTGAAACAAGCATTAACCAAAACACTGGTTCTCATAAGTCCTGATTTTTCAAAAGATTTTTATATTTTTTCGTTTGCATCAGAACATACCATAGCTGCTGTCCTTTTACAGAAAAATCCACAAGGACAAGAGCAGCCTATTGCATTCTTTAGTAAGGCATTGAGGGATGCCCCTTTGAAGTATAACATTATGGAGAAGCAAGCTTTTGCTTTGGTAAAGGCTTTAAAAGACTTCAGAGTATACATCCTTCACTCACACATCATTGCCTTTGTCCCAAATTCAGTTGTGAAATACATTCTAACACAGGACCCAGATGGTAAGAGAGGCAAGTGGATCGCTGTTATTCTCGAATATGATTTAGAGATAAAACCCACTAAGCTCATCAAAGGCCAAGGTCTAGCTAGATTAATGGCTGAATCAAATTGTGAATATCTTGATATTAACATGATTAATGTTGTGGATAACCAAGAAGAGTTATCAACTCCCATTGTTGAAGACCATTTTATGAATTCTCCTTGGTATGCTGATATTATTTATGTTTTGTTTAATTTAAATACACCTCCCGGCTTGACAAAAACAAAGGCAAGGTTCTTGAAGCTGAAAGCAGTAAAATATTGCATTATAGATAGATGTCTTTATTGGAAAAATGCAAGTGGTATATTGCTTAAATGTTTGCCTGAGTTTGATGCAGAAAAGGTTCAGCGGGAATTCCATGAAGGAGAGTGTGGAGGTCATTTATACTGAACGGCAACAGCCAACAAAATTTTGAGGGCTGGTTTCTATTGGCCTACTCTTTTTCCTGATGTACACAAGATGACCGCTACTTGCCATAAATGCCAACTATTCGAGGGCAAACGAAAACTTCTACCCCTTCCTCTGCACCCAATCACTGTTGATGCCCCTTTTCAACAGTGGGGACTTGACTTCATAGGAGAAATCCATCCACCATCTTCTGCCCAGCATAGATGGATTCTCACAGCCACAGACTACTTCACTAAGTGGATAGAAGCCATTTCTTGTAGGCAGGCCAATGATTCAGTTATCATAAAATTTATGAAGACTAACATCCTCTCCAGATTTGGCTGTCCTACCAAAATTATCACTGATAATACAGCAGCATTTGGATCAAAGAGAATGGTTGAATTCTGTCACAAGTATCAGATAACATTGGGACACTCCACAACCTATTACCCTCAAGGTAATGGACTCGCAGAATCTTCCAACAAAAGCTTAGTGAATATAATCAAGAAACTGTTGGAGGACAACAAAAAGTCTTGGCATACAAAGCTGGTCCATGCACTTTGGGCTGACAGATTAACTTTGAAAAAATCTATTGGCATGTCGCCTTTCCAGCTTGTGTATGGTACAGATGCAATTTTTCCTAACAGTCTTGGGGTACCAGTTATGAAGTTGATCCAAGAGCTACAGACTGAAGAAAATGACATGACCAGAAGAATAAATCAGACCATTCATCTTCAGCAAATCAGAGAAGAAGTGTATAACAAAGCATTGCAGAAACAGGATAGTATCAAGAAAATATTTGATAGAAGAACAAAGGCCAGCAATTTCAATATTGGGGACAAAGTTTTGAAGTGGGACTCAAGAAGGGAAGAAAGGGGCAAGCACGGAAAATTTGACAACTTATGGCTTGGTCCTTACTCTGTTCATTCAGTCGCTGGTAATAATGCATTTTTCTTACAGGAACTGGATGGAACAGAATTGTTTGGGGGTCCTGTCAATGGCAGGATGCTTAAGCATTACTTCTCTTAATCCATTTTATGTTTTGAAGCCTTTTTACCTTTTTCCATTATGAATAGTCCATCCACCATTGCATTAAAAGTTATGAAAAATCAAAAAACACAAAAACAAAGAAAAAATGAAAAGAGGGCAGGAATGAAAACAAGAAAGGCAAGGCCCCATGTCAAAAAGAGAAACAAATCTGAAAGTGTGCAAGCTCAAATGCCACTCCTGCAAAACACACTTCTAGTTAGTCAAACAGCCTAATCTTGACTAATTAGCTTTGAATTTACTGTTGATAGAATAGTGAATTTGATTTTCCAAACTGTTTAATCTTGGCTTATCAGTAAATATATTAGGATAGTAATTGAAGGTTCAAACAAACTCAAAATCTGAACCAAAGGTTTCAAAAAGAGATGACTCAAATCTGTTTCAAATTCTGAGTCAAAAGATGTAAAAATCTGGTTCTAATTAACTCAAAATCTGAACCAGAGAAAAAGAAAGAACAGCTCGAATAAAATCAGAGACAGAGCTGTAAGGAGAGAAGGCCGTACTTCAAAAAATTTCAGATCTTAAGCCTTCCGTTTTTGTTTAAAAAAAATTCTGCAAATAATAATCTATGTGCAACTTGTTTTTATGCCATAGATCACAGCAAGTCAAACAGCTTAATCTTGACTTGACTGTTTTTAAAATTTTTGTCGTAGAATTTAGAGAATGAAAGTCTGTTGGACAGTTTAATCCCAACAGGCAGTAGATTAGGTAGAGAAGAATCTGAGCTCAACCATTTAATCTGAGTTCAGGGAGAAATAAGGAGTAGAATTAAATTAGTTTTTATGCTTTCAAAAGAATAAAATGTTGTACAAGAGTTTGCCAATCCAAGTTCACTCTGATGAAGAAAAAATGTTAGATCAGTAGGATTGGGTAGGTAGAGAATTGTATTGATGAGGTTTATACTTTCTCATGACTAATATCACGTTCTAGAGCAAAGCTAGATCATCCAGTGAAAAGAAGAGCAATCCAAAGGATCAGGCATAAGTCAGCATCCCAGAGAAATCAAGTCTGAATTCTTGATGCCTTCAAAAAGGCACCATCCCCAAGTGGAGCCACTGTTAGCCACCTATAATATTTGGTTATACCAAAAGGTGGATAAAACTTTTAGGAGCCTCCAAGGAACAAATTTTATCACTAAAATTGTTGGCTCTTGAAGTCTCAATAAGGCCTCCTACCTTTTCCCTCTGTCCATATCCCATACGGTTGTTTATGTCCAAAAAACCTCAGAAATCCTGTTGATTTCCAAAGTCAGACGTTGCTGCAAAGGACCCTTTTTCCTTATTTTTCCTCAAAGACTAACCTCTTTCTCTATCCCCCTATTCTTCATTAAAACCCATTTCCTAAAAGGTCTAAGTTTCCTTCTTGGCCTTATCGGAAGCCTTCATTTCCCTTTGAAAACCATTAAAAAACCATAGAAACGCACATTTTCTATGGTTTTGGACTTAAGCCCTTCAGGCTAAGCCCCCTTCCTCTTTTTCCTCCATGCGCCCGAGTGCCGGAACCAAACGCTATAAACATTGGGCGCTTATCCTTTCTTCTCCACCCAAAGCACCAAAAACCTTTGTAAATTGTAAAAATCGGGTTTTAATCATTTTCCAAAGGTTTTTTCCGCCCATATAATTTTGAAACAATTTCGACCGTCGATCTGCTCCGCAGATTGGATGGCGCGGAGCACTGCTTGCCTTGTGGACCCCGCCTTTCCCCGCGCTGTTTTCCAAAACCCCGGTTTATTCCGCACCACTCTTCGGGCAAAGGCTGTTTTGGCCCGAGGCCTAGCGATTCCGCACACTTCTTGACACGCGTCCTCTGTACCATTCAAAAACCACTGCATAAAGTTAGTTCCCCGCGCGTTATCTGTCGGACAAAGGCCACCCAGCGGAATCGACGGTAGCCGTCAGATCGAGCCCCCCCACATCCAACGGTTTCCATTCATTGAAGTCACCCGCCCTTTAATCAAGCTGCATACTGTTTAGCAGGGCTCCAGCGCAACCGAGAGACAATATCCACCGTCGATCTCTGCAGATCAACGGTCCACATTCGATCGCCTGATTCCATTCCCCAGTCAACTGTTCTCCGCTTTTACTTTCTAAATCACACCCGACCGTCGATCACATCGCGATCAACGGCTCCGATCGCCCCGTTCTCCCGCACGCCCTCCGATGCAGATTTGCCCAGATAAACGCAGTATTTTATAACTATTGCGTGTATTTTTCAGGTTTAAGGTTTTTTCAATTTATATGGAGAAATTTCGTGGGACGAGGATGACGATCCTTTGCCTTTCGAATTCATCAGAGAAATCGACAGCAGGGTGTAAACTATGTTGTCAACAAGGTTTCATGAGACTTTGTTGCTATGCGCCCCTATAAAACTTGGAAAGTATGAATAAATCACAGAGAAACAGTATCAGATTGCAAAAGGCCAAAGATGAACCAGGGTAGAGAGTTAATGATCAGATGAGTGGGGATTACGGCTAAGACAGTTATCAAAAGCCTAATCCCCGGCTCAAAACACAGTTTAAAAGAGAAAACCTAAAAGTGTTTATCAGACATATTGCCTCCACCACCATATCTGAGTTAAATTGATTCCTCAACCACCGCAGTGCCACCTATTGTCTCAAAACACTCAATCAGAGACCAAACTTATTGAACAAGATCAGATTTTTTGCCTCGAAATAGCCAAAGAAGTTACTTCTACCTCAGATTTAATGACAGAATGTTTGCAGAGTAACCCTGATAGTACACGGATCCTCAAAAGGTCAACAAAGCTCCCACCGAGCTAAAATCATAAGTGTAAGTCAGTTAATACAGCAGAACACCTGTATAGTTTCTTCGTTGAGCCCCTCAAAGGCCAAGAAGACATTAATGCCTGTATTAATTGATTTTGAGATCTTTTAATCAGATCTCACCTCCTCATTCTTCTATAAATACTTCATTAGAAGATGAGTGAGGGGTTGGTTGTTTGTTGTGTATTTGCTGAGCATTGTATTGTATTTGAGCTGGAGACTTCTGTTTGTAAATAGTGTTCACTGGCCCTTGGAGCTCTGCTTGCGATAAATGAGCTAGGCTGAATAGTGAAGATGATTGTTGAACTGAAACATTAGACTTGAAGATTTTAACCGGTTTGACATCAATATAAAGGCTGTTCTTTGGGATCCTGGTCTATATTACTGGTGAAGTGCTTCTTTCTTTGTTAATTGTTTTCTTTCTATGTATGCCATATTGTCCATGTTCCTCTGTAAAGAACAGTTTAAACAAGGTTAGGATCTGTTGTATATCAGTAACCTTCTCTGGCTGAGAAATCTTTATCTTAACGTTTTCTTTAAACTTGTTTATTTAAGAATGATTCAATACAGTTTAGATAGTTAGGAATGTTGGTGTTCCCTCGTCCTTCTGTTTGCTTAAACATTATTCTTGAATGTGATTTCCATTATTTGCTATTAAAGTTAGACTAGAGAAGATATGGTTTGCCCTGATTCCTAGTTTCTATTCTCCAAAGGCAGATTTTGAAAGTTTCCCTTGGTGTCGACTAAAAGCAGACTAGGTTTCAAAGTACTTTATCTGATCTTAAGTTGCACTTTGTCTCTCTTATATGTTTTCATATTTTCTGAAAGTAATCATATGGATTACTGGATTGTTTGTCAATTAAGCTGATTTAATACAGACTTACCAAAGAATTTTATGGTTAGCCCTATCCTTGGTTGGTTTTAAACAGTTATTTAAGAGGCTTTGTTCTGACTCATTTGATAAATCTTCCTGAGAAATTATTATCGCTTTCACCTCTAACACTTTATTGTTTCCATTCCATCATTTTAATTCTACACCTTTGGTGGTATAGATGATTTGCTCCTTGATCACTCCTCGATATGTTGTTCAATTAAAGCCCATATATGAATTTCCATAGCCCAATGGACTTAAAACCAAATACATTATATCTATCTAGCCAATACAAAACCGTTCTATTTGCTTTTAACTTCTCACCTTTGAAACTCTTTGCATATAGATATTTCCATTTTAAAGTCAAAGAATCATGCCCAACCTTCCAAAAAACAAAACAAACCCTTGGACTTGGCAACTAGCTCTAATATCATTACCTTATGCTTTCAAAGACAAATCCATCTTTGTACATATTGGAGAGATCCCTCTCCGGATTCAGGAGGGCTAGATCCTAGAATCCCAAAGTGGTTGAAACGATGTTGTTTCTGTGATTGGACTTTTCCAATCTTGCTAATTACAGATTCCTAACACCCGATATGGTATAATGGTCTGCAGGATTCCAAAATGTACCCATACTTGTTCAAAGAAGAGTTTGGAAGTGTCGTCTGCTGCGTTACTCTTCTTGCAAGCCGCCAATATAGCCATCTTAGAAAATATGTCCACGACCACAAATACACAGGCATTACCATGCTTGGTAGAAGGGAGGCATGATAGATAGTCCATGGAGATGGATTCCCAGGGCTAGATGGGTGTGGGTAGAGGAGTGTATAGGTCTTTCTTCTTTATGGTTGGCTTGGCGATGGCACATACAATGTAGGATTTGATATATTTTCCAATGTCCTATCGAATTTTTTGCCATTAAAATTCTTTTGTAATACAAACAATTTTCTCCACACCAAATTTTCCTATGAACAGATTGTAGTGTGCCTCCTAAATCAGGCATGCTCGCTTGAAGGAACACAAAGGTGGCCCAAGTAGCATAATAATGCATCCTAGTGGTGGAAATATGGAACTTCCTTTCTATCCACTAGCATATGGTGCGTGGTGGCAAACTTTAGATCATTTTTGTACAAACAATAGTCATTGCTGCAACTTGGGGTCAACTAAGGAAATCTGCAACATGATTGGTGTTTCCCTTCTTGTATTTAATGTTCAAGTGGAATTTTTTCAAATATGTAGACCACTTCTGATGTTGATTGTTCTACAAATTTCCTTGTGTCTGGATAAACTTAAGAGGTTGATGATCTATGTGGATGATCGTCTCCTTCCCGAGAATGTAATGTTTCCATTTTTGGCACACCTGCATGATGGAATACATCTCTCTATCACAGGTTGGGTATTTCTGAATTATATAGGAAAGTGTCTCACTGCGATAGGCCATTGGATGCCCCATTTGGGTCTCACATTACCAGACCTGTAACAACCATTTGAAATTGAGACAAACACCTTTGATTATGTTATTGGTGCAGAGCAAATGTTATCCCCCAAAAATGTTCACTTAGCCATTTCTTACTAGGTTGATCGAAATACACCATGTAGGATGATTTTTTCCATGGTAAAATCCACTTTCACCATAGGAAATCATTTAGTGAACCATTTTCCTAAATTATTTCTCATTAAAATCTAAAAAACCCCATGAGAATAATTAAATAAATCATAATTTATTTATTATTATCTAGAAATAATTATTTAATGATTATTTCTAATCAATTTTGACTTAATCACCCTGGAATAATTTAATAAATCATTATTTATTTATTATTTCATATTTATCCCTTATTTCCACATAGAAAATTATTAAATCATTATTTCAAATTCATATTTGACTTAATCACTATAAATTAATTAATAAATCATATTTTATTTGTTAGTTACTTTAACCATTTCCTAAATAAAGATATTTGACCATTTCAAATATCTTTTCCCTCTCAAAAAATATAATAAAATATACACAACAACAATTTTTTGTTTTTTGTAAGCTTGGAAGGACTACATCTTCAACTCATCCAATATATCACCCATATCGAGGTGGGGAATTGAACTGGTGACATCGCATCAAGGAGTTCCTTAACAAAGCACCTGATCATTGTTTGTCCAAGACCCCGTGGAAAAAACAACTAGATTTTGATTTAGTCAATAATATTTTATTATTTTCTAATTCTCAATCTATCTCAATATTTTATTATAAATATAGGGGTTTTCTCCTCATTCTTTATCATGATCATTCTCATCATCCACATTATCGTCTCATGACATTTGAGCTCCCACTTGAGTTCAAGCCTCCATTGTTTTCCTTTGCTACCACAACCGTCAAGAGAGAGAATAATATGGTTGAATTGAAAGGTCAAGAAGGACCCATCCCACGGAGGGGGATCTATATACCCAAGTTTATAAATTCTCGTCACAAATGTTATATTTTCATTATCAACAAAATTAATCATTATTATTTTCCATTGGGTTCTTATGTTATGATTTGTTGTTATATGTTTTACTATATTTGTATGTTATATGCTACAAGGTTTCCATCATTTGTTTTGCAGGTTTAGCAAGCATATTTAAAACCATACTTTTGTTGTTAGGATTGCATGTCACCAAAATTTTAGGTGAAACATTTTTGGTACACTTGCTAAGAATATTCATACTAAAAAATGGTGACTCCACTGGTGTAGTGATTCAGAACTTTGGTGACTGTTATTTCAACAATTTTCTGTGTTTTTTCCATATTTCTTCTTTCTCTCGATTTTAATTTATGTTTTTACATTTCTTTTATTTTCTAGAATATCTCCATTTTTGTTGGGTTTTCACATCTTTTTGCAGGTCATAGGTACTAGCTATGCAAAAGACTACGCAATCTGTAGAAGATTTGTTAAGCGAAAGAGTTGGAACAAAACACACTTTTTGTCCCAAAACCTATGCTCCCCAATGCACCTTTTAGGCCTTTTTATTAATCCAGACACACTTTTCAGGTCATAACCAGTGCACTGCATTTTTTCCATTTTTTCCATTTTTTTCCATTTTTTTTTTATTTTTTCTTTTTTCAGATTTTGCCGAGAGTGTTGCCTGGGTGTAGGGAAGGGCTTCTGCTTTTTTCTTAGTCACCTCTAGGCATGGATCCACTTAGTATTTTTCCCATTTTGAGGAAATAAAAATCCCCCTAGGGTTTAGAGTGCACCTTCGAGAAGAATCGCTAAGTTGAGGAGTCTAATGTGCAACATTGTTAGCCACAACTTTTCGATTCTTTTTCCAGCTTTTTGCAGTATTTTTAGACAATTTTTTGCAACACTTCATTCCCTTTAGAATCTTGTGTTGTTTTTTCTCTTTAGGGTCCCTTTGTGCATCCTTGTTTTTGTAGCTTGTTATCTGCAAATTTTCTAGCACTTTTCTTTCTATTTTTTGTTGGTTTTCTACATCAATTTTAGCATATTTTTTCCTTAGATCCCAGTCCCATTAGAAAATATATCTTTTGGACATTTTTGTGTCTTTGAGTTGTTTCTTTTCCATCACTTTTATTGCTACTTTATTTTCATATTGGGTGGGGAATTGTGTGCTTGAGTCTGTTGTTTATTTTACTATTCATTTTCAGTATTATTTACATTTTATGCACTTTATTTTCAGTGGCAATGGCGTCATCAAAACATGATTAATTAACTCATCCACTCACAGATTTTTCACACACACACACACACCTAAAGCGAACATGAGTTTGGTTTTAGCCGCTAAGCCAAGACTTGAAACATTCCACCATTATCATAACTTAACTCACGTAGATTGATTTCACTTGGGAAATAGGGCCAAAACAATATTTGTAGTTAGGTTTAGGATTAGTGGGATAGGATTCCAAAAACACCCATTGATCGCTTACATTGAGGCATAGAAATTTGACATTATAGGGAGCTTAAAATCCTTCATCATCCCACAGTCCAAAGTTGGTGAATCCAAAGACTCGTTTGAGAGGGGATTAGGATTAAGACTCAGTGTGTGTGACTCTCCACGAGGCTAGCTCGACTCATTGGTCCAAGGTTCCATATTTTTGTTTGACTACCAAAAAGCCTAAGACTCGACTGCCCCCATGGGACAATGGTAACCTTAGTGGAAAATCTTAGGAAAACACTTTATAGGAATGGATATGGGAAAATCAGTCGCTCCTCTACCTTACCTTTCTTTAGACAACTCTGCTTGCAGAGATCATATTCCATCAAGTAAAAAGTCTCTTGGAAGTCTATCTAAAACAATATAACTAGGAATTATTTGAGGATTTAGATCACGTTTAGGCTAGAGGTTATTTTTTCTTTGATAGGACATGTTTTCTTATATTAGAGTAGCATATTATTATAGTTAGTTTACACTTGGCACCGCTGCACTAGGTGTTTGCTTGTTGTTTGTTACTCTCTTCCCCTATCATCACCCCTTACCCTTTTGAGTTTTCTTTGTCTTGACACCATTGCGCCCCCTAGGCATTTTTCATAGAGACTTCAAGGCCTTTGCCCATAGTTTCATTTAGCACCCCTACTCATCGAGTTAGGATCCATCCTCCTAGTCCTCCATTTTGTCCAAAAACAGACTCTAGTTCTTTTGATTCTTCTAGTTCTGCCTCTGATTCTGTATCTTCCCAACCCCATATCGCCACCATGTTAGGTACTAATGTGGGTGGTGGAAACCCAGGTGGTAACCAAGGTAACCCTACAAGCGTAACGTCTTCAAGTATGACTGCTAATTACAATAATTTAATGATTATTATAATGCTTGTTTCATTTTATTATTGTCTAGAATAAGTGAAGTATTCATTCAAAATGTATATGTTGGAAATATTTTCATATAAACCTTAAAAAATATTTATAATCTGTTTCAATGCAAAATTATTTATAAGAATGGTTTATGTTGTATTTTGATGGAAAATACCCATATTAAAAAATATATATCTTGTCTTTCAATTTGAGATGAAAATTTATAAATAAATATTAAAGTGTAGTTTAGAGGTGTTATGTTTTGGATTTGTTTTTATTTTTACTACAAAATTTAATTTTAAATTTGAGAATTGTTCAAATTATAGATATTAATGGTTGTGATAGCAGAATATGTGTGTAATAAAGTTTTTGAAAAGATAGTATCTATTTATATATTCCTAATTGTAATTTTAATAATAAAAATTACAATTTAACTAAAAATTATATAATCAATTTTCAAAAATAATTATAAGAAAAAATCCAAATCATATAACATTCACACTTATAAACAAAAATCCTAAAGAAACATGTATAATAATAATAATAATATAATTTTAAGGTCACGGCCAAGCTAGACACCAGATTGGTGTATTAGTTGTTTGTGGAATAAGGGACCCACCTCGGCGCAGTGATTTGACTACTAAGTCTACCATACATACTCTACCAGTCTACGAAGACATACATACTTTACCAGTCTACGAAGACATACATACTCTACCTCTCTGGTTTTTGAACCTGTAACCTTTTTTAAAGAAACACATGCTCTTAACCATTAAGCCCACTCAAATTATAAATCTCATTCACACTCTTTCAAGATAAAATTTTAAAACCCTTAAAAAAAAAAATCTTAAAAAAACATGTAAACCTCATTCTCACTCTTCGAAGATAAAATCTTAAAGAAACACGTGAACATTATGCACACCAGTAAGTTCACATTACCAAACAAGTCACTTTAGTCATCTAACATAACACTTCCACAATAATGTTAACGGTGCAGTCAATAATATTTTCTATATTATATTGATTAAGGAAAAAACCAAAAAAAATATTATATGTGAATGATTCTTTTAGAGTGAAAATTCAACATATGCATATTGAGTGAATCCTTACATTATCATTAAAAATATATATAAAATAAAAATTTATTTATAAAAAAATAAAGTTAAATAATTTAGAAATATACTAGGATAATTATTTAATGATTATTATAAGGCTGGTTCTAATTTATTATTGCTTAAATCATGAGTGAAGTATTAATGTAGAATGTCTATGATATAAACTTTTCTTGCAATAAATTTTAAACAAATATTTATAATTTGTCTCTACTTAAAGGCATCCATGTTAAAAGATATATTTGTTGCTTTTCAATTTCATGTGAGAGTTTTAGATGTGGATGTTTATGTTGAATGTAAAGAGAAAAGGTCTTTTATAAATATGATATAAGTTGAAGTTTTTAAGTTGTGTTATTTTTTTAATTTTATTTAGAATATTATAGATATTAATTGTTGAGACTAGATACGTGATTTTTGAAAATATTAAATTTATTTATACATTTAAAGTTATAATTTTAAATTTTATTGGTCTTGCATAAATGGTAATCTGATATTTTGTTAAAGCATTGTTAAACTTACAAAAAAAGTCACAATATTAACATTGAGAATTACAATTTGACTAGAATTTATAACCAAATTCTAATAATAATTGTCTAAATTAAATTCCAAAATCATGCTTACACTTTCTCTAAAGTAAATTTTAAAACACATATAAAACATGTGAACATTATATTTGTTTTGTTTGAAAAAATAAAAATAAGTAAAAAAACATTGTAATTGTGATATTTTCATTATGGCTAAAATTTTAAAAAGAAAAAAAAATATATCATTATAACTATAAACATATTGATATTTTATAGAAAAAAGATACTATAAGTAAAGATGAAATTTAATAATAAAAATAAAAGAATACATTGAATATAATAAAAGTATGCATATACATTTAAACATTCACACTCATGATTTTTTATTTAATATAAAAATAAATATTAAGAAAAGGTGTCCATGTGATGCTTTAAACTTTGATATATATATTTTTTTAAGCTATATATAGATAAAGAGAGGAATTAGTATATAAGTTTATATTAAATTAAATTATTGTAGCAATTATATGCAATAGAGTTACATAAGAATGTATAATTATTTAAGTAAATTTTTAATTTTGAAATAATTTTTTATATTTTTGAGCAAATATCTAAAGATAATGTTCAAATATATTATGTTGTGATTATTCTAATATAGTAAGTATTATATATTAAATAACAATAATATAATAGTATTTATAAAACAATTATTATGTAATCATTAATGTGTAATAATGGTTGGTCATACTTTTTACCATGGACATGACTTTTCACCCACTAATATAATTATATATACTATTATTGTAGTCATTTAGTCATCATGCTCAAATATATTCATGATATTAATAATTATTATCCAATATAAATATATGGCATTACTTTATACATTCATGATATTCTCATGAAGTGAGCCACCAAATTCTATTCAATTTCCCTACTCTTAAAGAAATTGTTTTTCATTGGTTGGTAGCTAGGCAGAATTGTTTTGTGCATTTAACTTCTTCCTTTTTTAAGAAAAGAGAAAAGTGAGAAAAAAAAAGTTTGAAGGCATGTGATCCAAATTTTTTCACGAAAAAAAAAGCTTCCAAATACTTTTAAAATGCACATGAAGAAGTATTAAGTCAAACAAAGATTCCATAGTAACATACAAGTAAAGTTAAATAAATAAATAAATGTACTCATATATAATTTTTTAACATAAAGGAAGGGTATAAAGACATATTAGAATTGTGAACCCAACACCAAAATCACTTTGGTAAAATATGTTGGAGATAAAAAATTTGGAAAATTTGTGCTTAGAGAAACTGCAATGTCCAACGTTTCGAGTGAACACTTCACCCATCTTCAAGGATGGTAAGCTTGAATTTTCAAAATTATGGTCCTTATAGATGGGTGAAATTTTCACTTGAAGCGTCGAACATTACAATTTATCTACGCACAATTTTTCCAATAATTTTGTCTCCAACATGAATTCGAATAATGTGTATCATAAGATACTTTGGTAAATTAATATAGTATCACATTATATGAAAGGAGTTCATTATAAATAAAACTATTATTGAAGTCATCACAAAATGAAATTATAAAAAGCTAAACAATTTTTAATGAGTATAGTAAGTGATTTATTGGGGAAAAGTCCACATTTATGACATAGGTGTTTATTTTTGCATTAAGGAATGAAAGAGAAATATAAATCTTTATTTACATGGAAGAATAAAAAAGAAACATATATCTCTCTTTACATGGAGGATAAGACAAGTTTTAGACATCCTAAGAAGTCACTAGGTTATTACAAGTATATAAATTGTAGCCACCCTCCTCCCATATTTACCCAAGCTAACTGGTCCACTAGGGTAAACATGTGACGAAGAGTTATTATGATATGATTCAACCCCCTAGATCACCTAAAGGAAGTGGAATCGATAAACCAAAACCTTACTGACTTCCCTCGGGTGCTACAAGACCCCTAAGATCTAAACCACCCTTCCAGGTGTCCAAGCCCTAAGTTAATCTGCCTTTTCACTGATTTGGACTCCCAGTTGAATGCACAAGCCTGTATCCATGTGACTGTAGGCCTCCAGTGGCATGAATAACCACTGCAATGGTGTAACTGCAGTCTTTTTCAATCAGTTTTGTGCCTAAGACTGCAAAATTTGTGTCACCTTTTCAAGGCTAGACTCCAGGTCACTGCCTAGAACTTGATGAGACTTTCCAAAACAATAAATTACCCAAGGAAAAAGCTTCTAACACAAAACTTGATCAATTAATTTACCTAACCAAGCCTAACCGTGACAGACATTTCATCAAACACATCATGAACATGCAATTTACAGGCTATAAATGCATATATGAACATTGGGTTCCGATACTTATCTGAAAATCAACAAGAAGAGCTAATGCCTTCTCATAATAGCTGCAATAACATCTATTAGGTCATGCATTCAATAACCATTCATTACCAATCAAAACATGTCAAGAGCCATATACAATGTACATCATGTAACCAACATATAAACCAATAAATAACCCTCATATAAACCATGGAAACTTAGCCATAATATCACCATCATAATCAATACATATATGTACATGAATCACAATAGAAAATACATCTTATTAACATATGAAAATTCCAACCAAGTCAGGGACTTCCACGTACCCTTGGACCATAGACTGGGCTGAACCAAATGTTTCTTTCAACCAGTCACCTCCATGCCATATTCCAGGTGTTATCACCAAATTGTGTCCTGTTGGGTTGCTTCAATGGTCAGATTGGAGTAACTATTTCAAACCAACTTGTAACTGGAAATTATCCTTTCCAGTCTGAGAGGGATCTCTCAAAAGGATAAAGGATATTCAATGAGTAATCTTGAAAGTAGATGGCTAACTCTGAATTGGATTGAATGTGTTGTTTTTGTGTAGGTGAAAGATGTAAAGGGTTCACTACCATTGGGCTTATGGAGTCAATATGAAAACTAAGTCACAAGTCAACTTATCTCATGGAAGTTGAGGCAATTGTATTCTTATTAAACCACACATGAAGGACAAAATAGTAAGCTATATGTATACAGGAAGTTGGAGCATGTCACCATGAATTCCAAGTGATTATACATAAGCAAACTAATAAAACATGACAAAAAAACAGACTAGGTGTATAAAGGAAGTTGGAGCATGTAATCATGAATTCCAAGTGATTATACAACTAGAAAACTAGAGAGAAAGTAAAATACTAATATAGAAAACTTACATAAGAATACATAGAAGAATCTTAGGTCTGAAATAGGCATGTTGCAACTGTTTATTTCTGATTAAAACTTATAACAGTGGTAGTGTCAAGTCATCATCTCCCAACCCTTTCTAACTCTAAAATTCTCTCATTTATAGAGTGAGAACTCATACAAATTATTTTCCACCTTTCTCACCTCAAATTCCTAACTCAGAGACCTATTTCAAACATGATTCCATCACTTGGAGGCTTCCTAGGGATATTTCTGTTTTGCAGAGTTTGAATACAAAAAGGACTCTTCTTTCATTAATAGTTCAACAAATAAATTTAATAACCCTTATAAACTGCAACCAACTAATTTTCTGAGTGTACTAGAGTTTTTATGTGTCATTATGCCACGTGGATGTTGAGCTGGACCTCCTCCAAGTCGAATTTTATAATTTTTTCACAAATCTAGTTAGTGAAAATTCTGAAAAATAGGCTTCAAATATGAGTGTATAATTTCCAAACCCTGATCTATTTGCAAAAAATGAGAGAGGTTTTTGTATATGGGTCTGTTATGAAGAAAATAATCTTTCATATTTCCAAAATATTTTTTCATTTGGTCAAAAATGAAACTTGAAGTTGACTACTAAAACAGTCATGTACAGAAAATTTCGTAGCACTCATTTCGTAGCAAACTCCAAAATCCACATTTTGCATAACCTTTGACCTTTCTGACTATTGGAGGATCTTACTTGGGGCTAATGAGCTAAACACAAATTTTTTCCCTCCTTGGATCTCCATCAAAATTGATTTTTTAAGTAAAAAACATCCTACAGAAATTTCGTAGCGAATTTGGCCCTCAAGCCTAGAGCTAGCTACGAAATTGCCTCACTTTGCAGAAAAATTCAAAATTCCCTCTTTTTCTTCAAAATTTAACCTATAGGTCTTCAAATTGGTATTATGAAGGATGAGAAGGAAAAATTGGTTCAAAATGCCTCTTACCCTCTTCAAAAAGCATCTTTTTCACCTTTAGCAAGTTTATTTACCAATAAAATAACTTTGTTTTTTCTGAACAAATGGGATTCAGAGATGAGATCCTATCTCCATATCCTTGATATTTATTACAAAACTGAAGTGGTTTTTTGTATTTCAGTTCATTATGAATAAAAACCTCTCTTGGTTTTTTGAAAAACATCTCTAGGTGTCCAGGAACTGCATTTGAAAAACATGTATCAAAAGGAAAAAAAAAACGAATTCTGAAAATAGAGCCGAAAGACATATCTGAATCTCCCAATTTGAGGCACCTTTGATAAAAGTGAAAGAGGTTGATGTTTTTTGATCTGTGCTTGAAAGTAAACTCTCTCAGTTTCTTAGAATGCTTCTCTGTTTTCCCATAAACTTCCCCTGAAGTTGACTGCTCAAAAAGTCAAAAAACAGAGAAATTCTCATATTCGCTGCGAAATTTTCAGGTAGTTTCGTAGCGAAATCTACCTATTTTGCACTGTATTTGCTACGAAACTGTGAAAAACTATACAAGTGGCTCTTTTTTAAAATTTGATGATTATACAAGTGAACACAAGGTGGATTATTGTGGATATGACCCTAATGACAAGACTAATGGAGTGTCAATGACCTATAATAAACATGATTAAGTGAATTTCTCATCAAATGAATGATCTAACCTAATGAGACAAGGTGAAGCTTATGATGACCCTATAAAACAAATTTGAAAAATTGAGAGTGATAATAGTGGCTCCACTAGGGATGGTGTACCCTTATGGTACAACAAAGAACTAGTATTTCCAGTGCCACCTCCATTGGGCTACTCCCATCTTCAAAATGAAAACTTGCAACCTTCTCTGACCTGTGACCTCGATAGTGAAAAAACCAATAGCAACTAAAGAACTAAAAATAGACATGTTGAAGTTTAAAACTAAAACTGAAAAAATGCTTGATCCTCAAGCTTATTTATATACAAATGATCCTACTCTACTTGCTTAGCATAAAATCTAAATCAAGTGATCTCCCACTTCCAATGAAGACAATCAAGGAGTTGAGTACTGGATGGGAACTAACATTCCACTTCTCTGATAAAAAAACCATTCCTGAGACATGACAACTTGTTCCACCATCTGAACTTGTATACATAACTAAAAATCATATTGAATTTTATTTCTATAGAAGATTCCAACAAAGATGCGAAAGGATCTTTGAGAGTATGCACATCTAATTCTTGTTGATCAACAAGAAAATGTGAGTAAATATGATCCTTTGATGGTGTTCCTTGTTCAGATTTTTCTTTATAACTCTTGTGACCATTCTTGAATAAAAAATAAAAAACCCACTCATCATTATTTTCATTTGGGAGAGAGAAAAACTTGGAGTATTCTTGGACACTTTCAAAAGGCACTGCCTCAGCAGGTACCACAAGAATTTCTAGATGTAATTCTTCATATGATTCAACAAGCATACTCATTTGATTGTCTAAAATTTGCTTTTCAAAAATTTCTTCATTTGTTGTAAGCTAATGCAAGGAATGACATGAAGAATAAATTTCTTCTTTTACCTGAGGATTATATAAATTATCTTCCATTATTTCCTCCTGCTGTTGGAAATGATTCTCATATTCTTGATGATTAAAAGACTGACAAGTCTGTTGCAAATGTTCATCAAACTCAGAGGATGTAACATGATTGTCATAAATAAATTGCTTCTGGCTTTCATTTTCATCCAAGAGAGAGACTACCCTTTATTCTTGGTGATGAAATGGATTGTCATGAAGAGCCTCTAAAATTTCCTCATCCATGAACTCATCATCTTCATAAAAATTCTCCAAATATTCAATAAAACTCACACAATGTTTACAACAGTCCTTGACCAAAAATAAGGAAAAATTACATTCTTTATACATCTCATAAAATGCAACATGGAAATCAGCAAGAGAATATAATGAACCATTTGGAAGGCTTTCGTACCAAGACCATGATTTTCCCTCTAAAGTGAGCATAAACATCTTCATGAGACAATCCTCAGGGAACTGAACCTTAAGTTTGCGTACATGCATATGGAATCTAACCAAGTGAAGAGCAACATTGTCTTTCTTTTCATCTTTAATATGGGAAGATCAGTTAACCAATCGACTTTTGGCATAGAATTTGGAAAACCAGGGATGTGAGACCAATTCATAGGGGAATACCTTGCATTTATTCTTGCAATGGAACTCTTCTTAGAAATTCATCAAGCTACTGATCTTCAAACGGTGATCTGCTCCAGTTGTATTTGATGTGTCGTCGCTTGGGCTTAATCGAGCCAATATGTGCCTATGATATCTGTTTGCTCTCGAGACAGGAACTAAAGCTTTGTCATTCTTCATGAAGAAAAATTTACCTTTAGTCCGACAGCATTAAAATTTTATCACCAGAATTGATCACGATGGGTTGCACAGCTAATGATTAAACTTGGAGTAACTATTTAAAAGAAACTGAGGCGGAAATTATTAACACCATTCTAGAGAGACTCTCAAGCTGTCAAGGATATTCAATGATAATCTTGATGGATGTTCATTTGATTGGATTGAATGTTATTTTTGAGTGAAATAGCAAAGGGTTTACTACCATTGGGCTTATGGAGTCGATATGAAAACTAGGTCACAAGTAAACTTATCTCATGGAAGCTGAGGTAATTTTATTCTTATTCAACCACACATGAGGGAAAAAATAGCAAGCTATATTCATACAGGAAGTTGGAGTATGTCACCATGAATTCCAAGTGATTATACATAAGAAAACTAATAAATCTTGGCAAAATATCAGACTATGTGTAAAGAGGAAGTTGGAGCATGTAATCATGAATTCCAAGTGATTATACAAATAGAACTCTAGAGAGAAAGTAAAAGGCTGATATAAAAAACTTACATAAGAATACAGAGAAGAATCTCAGGTCTGAAATAGGCATGTTGCAACTGTATATTTATGATATCAAAATATTACAACAATGGTAGTGTCAAGTAACCATCTCCCAACCCTTTCTAACTCTAAAAATCTCTTATTTATAGAATTAGGACTCATACAAATGATTTTCCATCTTTCTATATGAATTCCACCACCTCAGAATACTTATTTCAAACATGATACATCACTTGGCCTTCTAGGGATATTTACATTTCTGAGTTTGACAACAAAGACTCTTCTTTCATTAATAGTTCAACAAATCAATTTAATAACCATTATCAACTTTAACCAACTAGTTTTTTGAGTTTACTAGAGTGTTGATGTGTCATTATGCCACGTGGATGCTGAGTTGGACCTCCTCCAAGTCGAATTTTACAGTTTTTTCACAAATCTGGTTAGTGAAAATTCTGAAAAATAGGCTTCAAAGATGAGTGTATAATTTCCAAACCCTGATGGATTTGCAGAAAATGAGAGAATTTTTTGTATATGGGCCTATGATTAAGGAAAAAATCTTTCATATTTCGAAAATCCTTTTTCATTTGGTCAGAAATCAAACTTGAAGTTGATTGCTAAAACAGTCATGTACAAAAACTTTCGTAGCGCTCATTTCGTAGCAAAATCCAAAATCCACATTTTGCATAACCTTTGACCTTTCTGACTGTTGGAGGATCTTCCTTGGGGCTAATAAGCTAAATAAAAAAAAATTTCCCTCCTTATATCTCCATCAAAATTGATTTTTTAAGTAAAAAACATCCTATTGAAATTTCGTAGCGAATTTCGACCCTCAAGCCTGGAGCTCGCTATGAAACTGCCTCACTTTGCAAAAAATTCAAAATTCTCTCTTTTTCTTCAAAATTTCACCTGTAGGTATTCAAATTGATATTATGAAGGATGATAAGGCAAAATTGGTTCAAAATGCCTCTTACCCCTTCAAAAAACATATTTTTCACCTTTAGCAAGTTTATTTACCAATAAAATGACTCTGTTTTTCTGAACAAATAGGGTTCAGAGATGAGCTACTATATCCATATACTTGATAGTTACTGCAAAACTGAAGGAGGGTTTTTTATGTCAGTTCGTTCTGAATAAAAACCTCTCTTGTTTTTCTGAAAAACATCTCCAGGTGTCTGGGAACTGCATTTTAAAAACATGTATCAAACAGGAAAAAAATGCATTCTGAAAATAGAGCTAAAAGACATCTCTGAATCTCCCAATTTTTAGAACATTTTAGAAAAGTGAAAGAGGTTAATGTTATTTGATATGTTCTTGAAAATAACCTCTCTCAGTTTCTTAGAATGATTCTCTTTTTTCCCAGATACTTCCCTTGAAGTTTACTGCTCAAAAAGTCCAAAAACAGAGAAATCCTCAAATTCGCTATGAAATTGTCGGGTAGTTTCGTAGCGAAATCTGCCTATTTTGCATTGTATTCACTAAGAAACTATGAAAAACTAGTCAAGTGAATTTTTTTTTAATTTTATGACTATGCAAGTGAACCCAAGGTGGATTAATGTGGATATGACCCTAATGACAAGACTAATGAAGTGTCTATGACCTATAATAAACATGATTAAGTGAATTTATCATCAAATGAATGATCTAACTTAATGAGACAAGGTGAAGTTTATGATGACCCTATCAAAAAAAAATTGAAAAATTGAGAGTGATAACACCAGGCATGAATGTGGGATCTCATGTAATAAACCAAACCAGGGCTTCCAGAGGCCAAACCACCTCAACCCTCAACCAGTGATTCCACCTCATGGTCAAAAATCACTAAGCATCACTAGATCGGTCTCTACCCAAGATGTCAAGGGCTCCAAATCGTTTGTTCCAACCAAGGCTTCTAGGACTAGTAACTCAACCCACAACTACTTCCAGACTCCAAAGCGTTTGTCCAACCAAGGTTTCCAGGAACTAGTAACTTAACCCACAGGCATTAGGAACATGAGCACCAACCAAAAAATAAAGATAAAACCCACAACAACATGGTTATCCAGGAAATGGCAAGACTAGGCAAAACCATTGTCAATCCAGGAAATCCTCCATGCCAATGACATATCATAACCAAGAAACCACATGCATGTCCCATGATTTCCAAAACTAGCAAGGAAACCATACATGCAACTCGATACCTAAAAAGAAATCCATTTGTAGCCATTGATCCAACTATTCCCTTGCATTTCTCGCTTTCATTTTCCTTATTTCTCCAATTCCAAGTGAATACTAGAGTGCTCCAAGCATGCTACAAGAATTCTCTAAGTGTGCAAGAGTATGAGAGAGCGAGATAATAGAAGAGAGTGCCAAAGAATGAACTGGAAAAAGTCTATGAATTGATCCTCAGAAACCTTTTTATCATTTAGGCCTTTAATTTCTTCATTTTTCTTTATTTTTCCTTCAATTTCCCTCTCATGCAAATATGTGAACTTTCACCTTCCTTTTCTCCTATTTTCCTTTATTTTCATAAATAAATGTCAATAAATGTCACTTTTCCTTTCCAAGGCCTTTTCCATTGCCTTTTCCAATTTCTCCTTAGCCATAATAAACCAAATAAACACCCACTAAGATGTTTTTCGCACCATTTAGCTTGGAATACATGTCCCATGACCTTGGCCTTATTTTGCCTTTATTAACTTTATTACATAGATTTTTAACCTGGGGTTGTTACATAAACTATGATATGTTTTAAAAATAGTCATTTAAAATGGATAACATGAAAATATTAATAAAATATTGTAGTATTAAAAAGACATAAAAAAATTTCAAAGGAACTTAGCTCAAGTGGTTTGGTGAACAATTTATTTCCTCAGTTGCATGGGTTCATGTGTATGGATACATGTTGTAATTGAATCATTTGTGGCGTTTATGAAATAGTTGTATCTAGTGTAGTAGTGGTAGTCGATCTTTCAAAGTTACCAATTCTCAAAAAATGTTCAATTTTTTTTAGAATTAAAAAAATTGTATTACCTTTTAATCAATCAATTACATGCTCACAAAGAAAATTGGCTTGGTCATTTCGAGGGGAATACCAACCAAATCCAATATTAAGAGACAAGATAACTTGAATTTGCATGAAAACTAAGTAACTTGTGATTGAAAATGCCAATACAATTATTACTTTCATTGTAAATGAACCTAGGAATGATCATGGATTTTACCGAGGGCCTTTTTTTCCTTTTTTCTTCAATACATTAATCTATTCCGAGGAGTTACCAGGAATATATGTAGAGGATACAATGTCTGCATTTCCTTTGTCCAAACCTAGAGGTTTTGTTACTTTAGTTTCTTCCTTATCACTATTCAAGTGATATGATTCGTGGAAGCGATTGTGGTCACTCATTGATGAAGTCAAAACCATAGTTGCATATTCTGCGTCTCCATTTGAGGGATGGATCTCGACAGCTGCATGATGATATGCCCTTGCACGTGGTTGAGTTGTGGCACCCTAGCCTTTGGCTCCACCATTTCAACTTGAAACTAAAATTATTGAAGCATCCTTGTATATGCCATTATGTTTGAGTGAATTCCTTTCCTAAAGTCTCCTACCTCCATGAAGAAGTCACATAAAAAAGTGGGAAATCTTGTTTGATCTTGAATTTTGGCAACAAGCGTAAAGACAAGATCGGTGGCTTTCACCTGAATATGGAGAGTGCCCCTTGAAATTGGTTTCATGAAGACTAAAAATTTCTATTGACACCTAATCCTAAGGGATTAGGTGAGATTGTATTTTATTGTAATTTAGTAAATAAGGAAGGCTAAGAGACATTGGGAAGTGAATCCAAATAGTCTCACCTCCATGTATAAGTACATACACAATCTCCATCTAATGCATCTTCAGTTTTGTGGAGTTACCTCCTGGCCTGACATGTTATCGAAGCCAGTCCCATTTTTGGCATTCCTGCCTTTGGTGTAACTCCCTCCTGTTCTGCATTTTTGCAGACTGTCATTGTGCATTTAGTTTTTTTTACTGCTCCTGGCATTCATTTTTTTACTTCTCCTGGCATTTAGATTTTGTTACTACTCCTGGCATTCTGTAATTCTGGAATAATTTCGCATTCTGGTTTTCGGAAAATTCTGCCTCATTTTTATCTGCACATTCAGTTTTCAGCTCAAGTTCTTTGCACATTCAGTTTTTACTGTACAAATAATTTTTACAGTTCTCTGCACATTCAATTTTACTATGCAAATAATTTTTTTCTCCACCTCACATCCTCCTCACCTCGCACTCCTCTCACCTCACATCCTCGCACCCCACTCACGCACTCCCTCTCACCTACACGCAGTCCCTCACACCCACCCACACCACCGCTCTCCCTCACAACACTCACGCACTCCGCCTCACTGGACCTTGACTCACCCCTCGGCCCATACTCACAGTTCTCAATGTTCGTCACCCTTCCCTCCCGTCCCTCCCTCACATCACTCACCATCCCTTGCCCTCCCCACCCATTCCCCCCTCACATTTCTCCCCACCCATCCCTCCCCCACATCGCTCAGCCCATCCCCTCCCTCCCTCACAGCTCTCTCCTCCCTCGGCCCGCTCCCCTCCCTTCCCTCCCTCATAGCCCGTTGGTCTGCTCCCCTCCCCCACAACCTGTCCCCTCCCTCCCTCACAACCCTCTCCTCCCTCGGCCCCTCGGCCTCCCTTCCCATCCCCCTCCCCATCTCATGCAGGCCCTCGGCCGCTTTCCCCTGTGTAATTTTTTTTATTAATTTTTATTATAGCAAGCCCCCCCCCCCCCCCCCAAGAAAATGCCTCCCCTGGTAAAAACCTTCCCCAGAAAGCGCCCCCCACACCTCCCCCGAGAAAATGTCTCCCCTGGTAAAAACCTTCCTTAGAAAACACCTTCCCTGGTAAAAACCTTCCCCAGAAAATACCTCCCTCAAATAAACCCTCCCTCAGATAATACCTCTGTTTTTCCCCAAAAAAAATTTACAAAAAATAAAATTGCAGAATTTAAACCAGAATTGAGTTTTTACCATGACAACAAGAATTTTCCTTCAAAATAATTCATTCTCTCATATCTATTGTAGGATTTGTTCTCTCCAACAAGGAGAACTATCCTAAATGGTCTCGGAAAATCAAGCACACCCTCATTTTTAATGAGCTGTGGAGAGGAATTTTTGAAGGAGAAGGAGACCTTCCACCAGCAAAGCCCACTTTAGACAAGGAGATCGCCATTTGGGAAAACAAGAACTGCAAGGCCTATGCCTTGATTGCAGCTTCCGTAAATGAAGAGGTGAGTTTCCATATTACACCATTTTCAAATTCCTATGAAGCCTTGAGCAAGCTAAAAGAACTCTATGACTCACATTCATAGCTTGAAATTGTTCAATTAATGATTAAGCTGTTCAATCTTGAATTGAAAAATGATGATCCTCTTGCTTTAGCTTCAGAAGTAATATCTATCATGCATGACATTAAGAACATTAGTGTAGAAGTTTATATACCTCTCATAGAATACGTTAAGGCATTGTATCCCACTTACTCACATTATCTTGAGTCATTGCAAGCAAGTGGAAACCTCGTGAAAATCACCTTTGATTCCCTTGAGAAAAATTTTGCAGAAAGAGAGAAGGCTTTTGGAAAGATGACAACCCCTCTGTCTTCTGAGGAGGTTGTATGCTTTTCAAATTGAGAAAAGATTCATGCTCAAGATTCTTCCAGAGGAAGAGGTGGCCGAAGAGGAAGAGGAAGAAGAAATTTCAGAGGAAGGGGGGGTAGACAAACTCAAATTGAAAAATATGATCTTCATTGCATACGCTGCAATAAATATTGGCACGATGCATCTACATGTAATCTGCTTTGTGATAAAATTGAGCAGCAAAGAAATCGATAAAAAGGTAAAACTCATGATAGAGACAAAGGTAAAGCACCTGAATCCGCTCATTATGTTGTAGCACATTGTAACTGAAGACTTGTTTGATGTTTCATTTACTTCTTGGAGAAACGATTGGTTGCTAGATTCAGGAGCAACATGTCACATGACATTTAGAAAATATTTTTTTGAAGAATTTACTGACAAAGTTTATGTAGCAATATAATTCATAGATAAATCCAAACTCAAGCCACCAGGGCTTGGCACAATCAGGCTTAAGTTGCCTGGTCTTCTAGATCATCTTCTACATGAGGTTTTATACCTCCCTGAGTTGAGGAGAAACTTGTTGTCCTTGGTCCACATCTACCAGCAAGGACACTCCATTCACATGTTTGATGGCAAGGTTGAGGTTAGAAAAGCATCAGATCGCTCACTTGTCATGGAGGGAATAGAAGAAGGAATACTCTTGAAGCTGCAAGGTTCCTCTGCTCATGCACAAAACTTTGCATTCAGTTCACATCATGATGAATGTACATTCCTATCAAGTCTTTTATGGCATGCTATATTTGGACACTTAAACTATGACAGCCTTCGATTGTTGAAGAAAAATGGTGTTAATGGACCGCTTACAATTCCTAGGAAACTTAAGAAATGTGATGCTTGTATTCTAGGAAAGCATAGCAAACGGTCATTTCATGATTCACTTCAAGAGGACATAGAAAACTTCAGTTTATTCATTTAGATTTATGTGGCCCTATGCCTATTTCTTCTGCAAGTGGAAATAAATATATGATGACATTTATTGATGATTACACTAGAATGTGTTGGGTTTACTTATTGAAGAACAAATATGATGCTTTTCAAACATTCAAGAATTTTCATGCATGGATTGAAAATGATGCACAAACTCATATTGGCTCTTTGCGTACTGATAATGGAAAAGAATACACTTCAAAATAATTTGAAAATTGTCTTCATCAACATGGGATCAAACATCAAACAATTGTGCCCTATAATCCTCAACAGAACGATGTAGCTGAAAGAATGAACAGGAAAATTTTAAATATGGTTCTCTCTATGATGTTTTTTAAGAATGTGATATTGATGTTTTGGGCTGATGCAATTCTATGTGTTGTATACATAAAGAATAGGTGTTCTTCAAATTCAATTAGAAACAAAACTCCTTATGAAATGTGGCATGGCCACATTCCTTCGGTAAAGCATTTCAGGGTCTTTGGTTCCACCTGTTATGCTTTGATACCCAAGGTACAAAGGAATAAACTTGGTGCTAGAAGTCGAAAATTTATCTTCTTGGGGTATTCCAATACCTCCAAAGGATACCGTCTCTATCATGAAGTCAATAAGAAGTTTGTAGTAGCAAGAGATGTCATATTCCTTGAATCTTCCAAGACTAACAATGTTGTTGAGAGGCAACTTGATCGCCTAGATAGATTCACACATGCAAATAATTTTCAAGAATTTGATAATCAGATTCCACATCTTGAAAGGGGGATTCCTATACTGAATTAATCTATGGAATCATTTTCCGAAGCACTCTCTCCCCCACATGAAGAACCAACCACGGATGACACCTTGAACCATGTGATTGATAGAATTGAGAGATTGAATCTTGATTCAATTCCAACTCATTCAAATGAGTAGCCTGGGAAATCTTAGAAAGGTCCCCCCCAAATGGCTGACAAAGACACTAGAAAATTTTCGTCCCGATGAGGTTGGAAAGACAAGAACAAAAAGATCCACTAGACAAAACGAAGGTGGCGTAGATAATTATGATTCACCTGTTGATATGGATATTGCTTATAACTCTGAATTTAATTTGTCTACAAATCATGAACCAACTTCCTTCAAAGAATCCGCTTCTCATTTTGAATGGAATGAAGCGATGCAAAAGGAGTATGATGCCTTGATAAAGAATGGCACTTGGAAGCTGGTTGATCCTCCTTTGGGAACCAAACCAATTGGTTGTAAGTGGGTCTACAAGAACAAGTACAAATCAGATGGCTCACTTGACAAGCACAAAGCCAGGCTTGTGGAAAAAGGTTTTGCACAAAAAGAAGGGGTCGATTATGAAGAAACCTTTTCCCCCATAGCAAAATGGGCCACCATACGGACACTCTTTTCCCTAGAAACTTAGAAGGGATGGAAATTCCATCAGATGGATGTAAAAACCGCCTTTTTGAATGGAAATCTAAAGGAGAAATTTGTTATGTCCCAGCCAGAAGGATTTATTGTGAAGGGCCAAGAACACAAAGTATGCAAACTTATAAAATCCTTGTATGGCCTCAAGCAAGCACCGTGAGCCTAGTATGAGAAATTAACTTAGCATCTTCTGAAACTTGACTTCAAACATTTTGATATTGATGATGCAACTTTGTTTGTTAATAAAGTTGGAAAAACAGTTGTATATCTTGTGGTGTATGTAGATGATCTTTTGATGACAGGGAACAATGAGAGTTATATTGCATCCATAAAGAAAGAATTGAAGAAATGTTTTGAAATGAATGATTTGGGCTATGTTCATTACTATCTGGGTATTGAAGTAACTTAACATCCTAAATTTATATTTCTTTCTCAAAAGAAGTACATTGGATATCTTTTGAACAAGCTTGTCATGGATGAATGCAATCCCTTAACCACTCCAATGGAACAAAACTTGAAGATCACATCCATTAAAGGGAAGGAATTCAAGGATGCAACGAAGTATAGATAGCTTGTAGGAAGTCTTATCTACCTGACTACCACCAGACCATACATCTCATTTTTTGTTGGAATCCTCTCCAGGTTTATGCAAAAACCTTGTGAAGGACATTGGTCTGTTGTAAAAAGAGTTCTAAAATACTTGAAGGGGACTTAAGACTTTGGACTCAAATATACACAGGTAGGTGATTTCAGCTTGATCGGATACTCTAATTCATACTTTGATGGGGACAAAGAAACTGGGGTGTCTACTTCAGGTTATACCATGAGTCTTGGATCAGGAACTGTCTCATGGAGATCACGCAAATAGTCAGTTCTAGTAGATTCCACAACCAAGGCAGAATATGTGGCAGCATTCTAAAGCAACAAAGGAAATTGTGTGGCTCAAGAAAATCCTAGAAGATTTGCAGATGAAACAAATGCATTCAACACCACTCATGATCGAAAACACTTCTGCAATAAATTTGACCAAGCACCCAAAGTTCCATGATCGAACAAAGCACATCAATACAAAATACCATCTGATTCGACATCATGTTGAGGCCAAAACTATCCATCTACGTCATTGTTCCACAAATGAGAAAACCACAGATATCTTCACCAAAGTGCTTGGAAGAGAAAAGTTTGAAAATTTCAAAATGATGCTTGGACTCACCAACATCCCTTCAAATTAAAGGGGGAATGTTGACACCTAATCCTAATGGATTGGGTGAGATTGTATTTTATTGTAATTTAGTAAATAAGGAAGGCCAAGAGACATTGGGAAGTGAATCCCAATAGTCTCACCTCCATGTATAAGTACACACACAATCTCCATCTAATGCATCTTCAGTTTTTCGGAGTTACCTCCTAGTCTGACAAGTTCAAAGGATCTGAAGTGATAACTTTAAATTGGATGCAGGAAAACTCTACAAAAAAAAACCTCTCTTGTTTACCAAATCTACAACTAAATCAACAATATGAGGCAATCATGGATTTAAATTTCTTCATCCTCTCAAAGTTGGGCTCCATACTCAAGGTCGAAAACTTACCTCATTTACCATCCATAAATCATGGGTAATTACATAGAGATTGTATACAAGTGTTTCCTTGGTATATATATATATGAAGGGTGGTTCACAAACATTGGGTGGTTGCTACATCCACGGGAAAATCCAAGCAGATCAACCCAAAGGGATATACCCGCCAGCCAAACAAGTAGGGCCTAACCATAAGGGCATCGAGGAGATTTGACCCCGTGAAATCCCAATTGGTAAGGTACTTAGCAACGGGAACTCGACCAATTGCGCTAACCCTTGGGGCCATATATATATATATATATAGGTTTTTCGCAAGTGTTTCTTTGGAGACACACATACTCACTTGAAAATCAAAGATTTTAGCACTCTATAGAACAAATGGACTTAACTTATAAAGTTTGGTCATCATAATTAAATTTGGGAGCACATTACATCACTTGAAATGACAAAATGACAATTCAAGGAATCAAAGAAGGCTTTAAATTAGAATATGGTCTTCCAAGTTACTTTGAGGCTATTGATTATCATACATCTTCAATAAGGCCTTGAATGAATATTTTTAGGAAATGAACAAGATTCCCATTGTCTCCATGTTATTTAGCACAAATGATGGGATAGGTATGTTTGCTTTCCTAATGAAGTGAAAAGGATAGTTCAATTTGATTTAGAAGCTTCAAAGAAGAATGGTTTCAAAGTAAATAAATTATGTGAATAAAACCAATCCCTTATAAATGAGAGACATACCCTACATTTTAAATTAGAAGAAGAGATTAACAAGATAAACAAATATAAAAGACAACTTTGAGCACCAATGAAAACCAACTTATGGCTTTCGAGTGCATGATCTTGTATCGATTCATCAAGATGTCGCTGTCTTATTCAATGAGGGTTCACTAGATCAAATTTATGATGATTTATAAGGGAAAAATATATATTTGAACAAAATTATTATCATCAAAGATGAAAAATTATGCAAATCAAAAATAAATTACAGTGCCAAGATACAGAAGTTTGCAAAATTCAACAAAAAATAAAAAACTACAACAAAAAAATAACAATATAAAAAATACTCATAAAACAAAGATGGAAAATATTAGTAAAAAACTATTAAACAAAGGAAATGCATTTTCGTGTTTAAGAAATCATAATAAAATTTTACTTACAAAAATAAAGAATGAGAATAATGAGAAGAACATGAAACAAAGAAACCCTAAGCATGGATAAGGGTAATAACATCTACTCAATCAAAGTGGAAAAGAAAAATGTGGCCATTCACAAATTCCTCTCAATGAAAGAGCTTTTAAAAATTGAGTTCAAGAAATAAATTAGTGATAAAGACACATCTTATATATTTAGTACCATTAATCACCATTGATGAAACCACATGTCAGTTGAAGGATATAGAAAATACAAAACTATCAAATATTATCATACCAAAACAAGTAAATCATGATAAGATTAAACCAAATATTAAGTGGTAACAACTTATCAAGGGACCATATTGACTCTCAAATCACAAAACCCATAGCACACGAGAATCAACATGCCAATATTCTAAAGTACCTAACTAGAATCAATGGTGTGCTTACATGCAAGAGCATATGACGATATGTGTACCTTGAAGTCAACATCAAGGAATATTAAATCCATAATCTTATCATCAAAATGTTCTAGAAAAAATCCACCTAGGATGCATTTATGCTTTTTGATGGAACAATATTGTTCAAGGCTTGAAAATTCATATCACTTAATGTCCTCAGCCTTAGAAAATAAGTGAAAGTTACAAAAAGATGGTTCATTTTTGGGAACCTATTTTCCTTTCCCATGCTTTGGGGACTTGAGGTGATATGACCTTCAAAGCCTTGAAAAAAAAATTCACATAGAAAAAGGATCAATCCATCCATCAAAAAAGTATCAGTTTTACAACCTGGTATGATAAAGATGTTTTTGCATGGTAACACTTACATCATCACATGTGGGCTTTAAAAATACATTTCATACTTATAACAAAGAATAACATAAATATGAAATGGAATAAAACTATTGCTCTATATATGAAAGAGAGAAATTTGATATGTACACCTAATATATACAAAATATTATTGTATAGAGAGATACAAAGAGAGATCAATTTAGACATAAACATAATATTATAGATATGAGAAATATTTTTACAATGCAGATAATAATATTATTGATAATAGTCAAAATTGTATTTTTATGTACCCATATTCTTATAAGTTTTTAATTCCAAGTTCTATTGAATTGAGTGAAATTACAACTAGTCTCGATCCATTTTAAATGATCAAGAAAATTGTATCACAAGGGATTTTATCCCTTTTGATACTTGATAGATCTAATGTTAACATAGATTTATGCTAGTTGGATATAACAAAAATAAAAGGAAGAAACTTGTTAATATACCAACTCTCGTTGTTAACAAAAATAAGGAAAAAAGAGAGAAAAAATCGAGAATTTTATTAACATTATCAAAGAAATATTGTTGGATACCTAATCCTTAGGGATTGAAGTATATTGTATATATTGAGTTTGGACAAATATGAAGAGTCATAGATGAATATGAAGAGTCATTCTAACCTCTTGGAAGATGAAACTAAAGGATACTTGTTGTTGTATACGATGATATGAGTTAATGAAAAGTATTCAACCATGAAGTTATTCCCTCTACCTATCTATGGTATCATAGCCTAATTATTTTTAACTTCATGCTTCTCTCCTCCTAATCACTAACTATTACACATTACATTCTCTCTCATGCATGCAAATACATCCCCCATACTTTTAGTCACAATTTTCTCTATACATAACATAACGTTACTTATCTTGTCGTGAGTAGATCATGCATTACCTCTCACTTATGCTCTATTGTTCTTGCCCCTCCTCTCTCTTATTAGTGTGAATGAGGGTTGATTAGTGCACCAAATCCCCATTCTCATTGGTCTTTGCAATTGATCTCCAATTCATTATCTCTATGCTTCCACATGTCTTGTCTTGCTTAATATTCTTCCCTAAGATACTGTAAATGGGTAGTTGCACAAAGGAATTAGGGAAGAAAGAAAATATGTATATTTTGTGGATGGTTTTGAAGATATTGTTTATGAGAAGGAGATGATGTAGCTTCTAGAGATGTCCATTCCAATTATAATACTCCATTGATATACTTGTGGGTTTGTTTGAAGATACAAACCTCTACACCATTCATATGAACAGGATGAACATAAGGCCCAAAGACATTCAACTTGCAAGGTGTATGACAGTTGCCTGAATTGGCACCCATACAATACCTTTTTTTCCATATTTTTTCCCATTTCCATCTCATCTCAATACATTTTTCATCCATATTGATGCATTTTTTGTCAAGGTATGATTATACTCTTAATATGCCATACCAGTGCATATTCTTATGCATTTTCAGTAAATTGTTAGCTTTTTGCACTAACAGTGGTATATGGGAAACAATATTGCATAGGTACCTTCCAATAATAGCTGCTACAACTCTCTCAATAGTTGTTGCAACTCTAAGTGTAGTTGTTGCAGCTCTTCTTTAGCACAGGTGTCGAAATTTTCTTAACAATTGTTGTAACTCTTGAGTGTAGTTGTTGCAACTCTACTTAAGTGCTAGCAATGCAACTCTAAGTTTTTGTCACCATTGTTGCAAATATCACCTCACCATGATGTGAATCTTGTCTCAATGTGTTGCAATTCTTGCCTCAACATGTTGCGACTTTCGCCTCAACGTGTTTTGATTCTCACCTCATCGTGTTGCGACTCTCACTTAGATCTATTGTTGAAACTCTAGAGAATGATGCTACAACTCTACAAAAATTGTGCCGACACATTATTCAACCATACAACTATCACATATGGATCGTCTACGAAGTAAAAAACCAATTTTCTCACAAAGGAAAGTGACAAGGGAAAATAAGCACTCAAGAAAGGACGATGATTTAGCTGCCACATGTCACACAATTGATTAAGTAAGCTTATGCATGATTTTTCTATATTTTGGAAAGTTAATTTGATAGGATGGAATAACATGATTCTCACGGTTTTCCATCAACTCACGTATAAAAACCTATTCTCTCCTTAAGTTGGGTAATCCAAATTAATCATAATCAAAAGATACTTAGAACTAATCTATTGTATTTCCAATTTCCCGCAATATAAAGTTTCTTTCCATTCTTGTTCAATTGATGGTGTGTTGAGTATTAGTGTTTTACTTTATTCCATAAACTAGTTCTTTGTATAAGGAGGTAGGGCCCCCTCCTTAGCAACTATGGTTTGTACTCAGATTGTAGATATATCATTATTTGCAGTTTATTTTATTTATGTAATTACTTTATTTTTCCTATTGCATCAAATCTAAATTCTAACTATTACAACTTTGATATTTCGTATTGTTGTAGCTCTATATTGTAGTTATATTGTTTCAACTTAGTCATTAATGTTTTTATTAATTAAGAACTAATCATTATTGTGAGATTTATATAATAATTCAAGATTTAGGTTGTTGTTGCAACTCTACACTAACTCTAGAATACTATGTTTTTCAAAATTGTAATTACTTTGTTTTCGATTTGGTTAATTTAATTATTCTGTTTATAGCATATTATTCATTGTCCTATTTTCTTCATGAACAAATTGTGGTTTGATAGTTTGCGATGCACTGCATTACATTGCATGTGAAATCGCATCTATGTTACAACAACTAAGATAATCTTAATATCAGAGCAAGTCGCCTTTGATGCCCGATTTAGCTTCTGCAAGTGTACATTCCTACAAAGTGTGGATCAGATTGCAAGTGTGGTGTGGATTTCTCTTAGTGACTTGTGAAAGCATTTCAATATCTTGCCATATGACATGCATTTAGAATACTACAATTACAAGTTGTACTAGTAGAGATGGTGCATGATAGTTCGAAAGTTCCATAAAAACCTTAGTTGACAATTAAATGTATAGTAATTTGGTTGTTTTTCAAAATATTTAAAAAGGTAATTGTAATACCCATCAGTGTACCTATGGGGAAGGGCTCAGTAAATGATGATGTTGGGAAAAATACTGAGAGGGGGGTGGGTGAATCAGTATTTAGAGCCTACTGATAATTTTAAATTTTTCTTTACTGAATTCCATATGCGACTTTGATGAACACAACTCGCATATACACGTGCATATGCAAAAATAAACTTGCGTATACTGATATAATGTTATTGTTATAAAAAAATTTAGAAACAATCTTTAACTCAGCTTATCAGTCATGCATCTATTAGTTAATCAGTAAATATGTGAAGTAACAGTAGAATAAATCATCACACAAGAGCAACACACATGAACACCAAGATTTAAGGTGGAAACCCAATTCGAGAGAAAACCACCGCTGATGTCGTCTTTGTCTTCAATATTTATTATATGGAAAACTTCTTACAATATTTTACTGATGCAAACTTATGTCAGTACGTAGGCATCTACCTGAAGAAGGCTACAAGCTTCTTTCATTTTCCAACCGCAACTGGAAGGAAGCTACAACCCCCTGATCTCGTTTACCATCCACTACTGGAAGTGAGCTTCAACCCCCTAATCAGAATACCAACTTATACTGGCAGGAAGCTTCTACTTCCCTCAGAATCACTGCAGACCACATTTCATCAATTTTCATACTGGATCACACAGCTTCAATACAACCCTTCACAAAGATAAACTTCACCCAATACATCAAACCAAACAGTGAGATCATTGTAATTAGAACACTGTAACAACTAGATTTTAGAATCAGTATGTAGAATCAAATTTAATCCTGAACATTCATTATCTCAAAAAGCATATGCTACTTTGATTCATTGAACCCGCGTGTATACGCGCTTTCCTTAACACCAACCTGCGTATAGATCTATGAATACTATTTTTCAAAATATGATCTGTCTCAAATCTAGATCTGAGTCACTCAGTTAGATATCTTTTCAGAATTGCAGAACCCTTGATCAGTCAGTCAACATAACACATCTTTTCTCACTCATTGATCAAATTTGTACATAATCAACTTAGCAGCATATACAGCAATCAAGCAACCCAGATCTACATGAGGACTTCATTGACAGATAGCAGAAAAATAGCAGCAATAACATAAAAATCCTCTACAATAAGCTTTAGAAAACCCTAACTTCCATACGTTCCTTTTTTGAAGCAAACCCGCATATATATGTGCTTTTACTGAGATGAACTAGTATATAGATCTATAAATATTAATTCAGCAGAATGTTTTAGATCTATAGAACTTACCCAGATTTCTTCACTCCACTTCAGCAAACATGTGCCAGGTCTCAGATCTAATCATCTCTTCAATGGATCATGCATGAACATAGTCATTTCAGGTCTAGAGATCTTGATCCATCAATCTATCCAAGTGTGCATCATAAATTCATATTTATCAATAAAATAGAGTTCATCCTATGCAGATATACTTTAGAGAGAAGTATTTAGTGATAGCCCTTACACATGCACACTTTTTCACTATGATCTTCTTCTCCTTATATAGATTTAGCCTTTACCAATACCATGAGTCAAAACCACACAGTTGTTGATGGTATTCTTGGATGAAATCAAATAGATGGCATGGCACTCAAACTTGTGGGCTAATACCATGGTAATGCCCCTGGTATTATCTTTTCGGAGCGCAAAAGGTATACGCAACTTGGATCGTTCTTATCCACGTTTATACGCGACTTTGCCTTTACAAATCCACGTATATAATATTCAATAAGAATATTACCAAATCTTCTGCTGGACATTACAAAATTCTTCTGATCGACTCCTGAGCTTCTACTGAAGACATATACTTAATCTTTTACTAGAGAGTTGCCATCAAGGACAACATATTAAGACATAGAAATCATATTGCCAACAATCTCCCCCTTTGGACTTGAAGGCAACCATGATGGTGTTTGATTACCACAACAGATAGATACATTAAACATAACCATTATTCAAACACCCAAAAGCTTCTCCCCCTTTGACATTAAGAGAAAATGGCACTATTTTTACCATGCTCCCCCTAAGTTCATGTTGAATCTTCAGACATATTTTTCAATGAAGTACATGACTCTATAAATCAACCAAGTATGACCTTTCCTATCACCAAGGACTCATACTTACATCAATGATTCAACCAAGTGGAATTACATATTTGACTCAACTACTCAACCAAGTGGGTTTACAAAGTAGAACAAGTCCTTACATGACTGAATAGAACAATTTACATCATGAGTGTCAACATCCCCTTTTCATCAAATTACAGAAATGACATGTCATTAATAGGACCAAAATATCTCAAGAGAGATATCATATATCAGAAAAACCAATCAGAATGCCAACAATGCATCCTTTTCAGCAAGATAGGTGCTCCCCCTAAGCTGATGCACCTTGAACACCTTCAACAACCAATTCATCAAAGCATATTCATCAGATAATGATATAGAAATATGAATGTTGGAACAATAACAAAGATTACCCAACAGCACCACAACTATTCTGAGTGCTAACCCAGAGATTTTTTGTCAATAAAAACACATACACAGTTTTATGCACAGAAACTCGCGTATATACACGATTCAACTTTAAGAAACCTGCGTATCGAACTTAAACTTATTAAATTAAGAAGATTTGATTAGAGTGGTAGAGAAAACTCCCATATTCTGTCTGAGATATTCGAATGCTTCTCTGGGAAGAGGTTTAGTAAATATATCAGCAACTTGTTCTTTGGAGGGAACATACTCTAATTTAACCTTTTGTTCAAGCACTTGTTCACATAGGAAGTGATACTTGATAGGAATGTGCTTAGTCTTGGAATGCATAACAGAATTCTTTGAGATACTAATAGCACTTGTATTATCACATAAAATGGAGATGGGGGGTGAACACTTGATTTGAATGTCTTGTAGTGTCTGCATCATCTAAAGGAGTTGTGCGCAACATGATGCGGCAACCACATATTCTGATTCTGTTGTAGATAAGGAAATAGAAATTTTTTTCTTGCTGAACCAAGATACTAATCAGGGCCCCATATAGAATGCACCACCACTAGTGCTTTTTCGATCATCAACATTTCCAGCCCAATCCGCATCTGTATAAGCATGAAGAGTGAGATCAAAATTCTTTGGATACCACAGACCAAAGTTTTGAGCCCCTTGTAGATATTTGAATATTATTTTTACAGCCTGCATGTGAGACTCTTTTGGATTAGCTTGGAATCGTCCAACAATCCCAACTGCATGCATAATGTCTGGTATTGTTCTGGTTAGATAAAGAAGAATTTCAATCATGGATCTATATTCTGGTTGATTCACCACAGGAGAATCATCATGAGAACTAAGGCTACATCTAGTTACCATTGGCGTGCTCATAGGTTTGCAGTCTTCCATCCCATACTTCTTCAGAATTTGCTTAAGATATTTTTCTTGTGATAGAAATATGCCATCTGCTGCTTGTTGCACTTGTAAGCCAAGAAAGAATGTTAGTTCCCCAAGTAAAGACATTTCAAATTCTTGCTGCATAACAAAAGAAAATTTTTGACTCTTGGACTCTTCATTACTTATAAAAATGATGTCATCAACATATACAACTACAATCAACAATTTATCATTCTCTAATTTTGTGTATAAGTTACTATCAGTAGATCCCTTTGTAAATCCTTGTTGGTGAAGATATATGTCAAGACAATATTACCATGCTCGAGGAGCTTGTTTGAGACCATATAAAGCCTTTTTAAGTTTGCAAACAAGTTTTTCATCATTTCTCAGAATGAATCCTTCTCATTGTTCTATATAAACTTCTTCTTCTAGATCCCCATTGAGAAAGCCAGATTTAACATCCATTTGATAAACTTTGATTTTTTGAAAACTTGAAAAAGAAAGAAACATTCTTATGACTTCAAGTCTAGATACAGGAGCAAATGTTTCTTCAAAGTCTATACCTTCTTGTTGAGCATACCCTTTACAAACAAGTCTAGCTTTGTTTCTAATGACATATCCATTTTCATTTAACTTGTTTTTGAATATCCATTTTGTTACAATCACATTTTTATCATGAGGTATTGGAACCAATTCCCAAGTATGATTCTTTTCAATCTTATCAAGTTCTTCATTCATGGCTTGAATCCAACATTCATCTTTTTAGCTTGATTGAAATTATGTGGTTCAATAGTGGATAGAAATGCCAGATAGCTAGGAGATCCTACAAGAGTTCTTCTTGTTTGGACACCTGATCCCTTTTCTCCCAAAATTTGAGATTCTGGATGATTCTTTTGAACGTACCTGGATGGAGCCTTTTTAGATAGATCTTCTTCTAGTGCTTCATTGGGTTCACCTTCTATATTGTTGCTATTTGCTACAGGAAGATATACATCATCATCATCTTCATTTTTTGTTGGTATTTCCCTTTTCGGATCTAAGAGAGACTCATCAATTACAACATCAATACATTCAACAATCTTCCGAAGTATTTTATTGTAACATTTATATGCTTTACTTCTGGAAGAGTAACCAAGAAATATTCCTTCATCTGTTCTAGGTTCAAGCTTACCAAGTTTTTCACCATTTTTCTTGATAAAACATTTTCTTCCGAAAACTCTAAAATGATTTACGGTGGGAAGATTGCCATACCAGAGTTCATAAGGAGTTTTATCAATATTCACTCGAACATGAGCCTTGTTCAGAACATTTACGGTAGTATGTGTTTCTTCTCCCCAAAAGGTATCAGGAGTTCTAAATTCATCAAGAATGGCCCGAGTCATTTGTTGAATTGTTCTATTCATCCTTTCTGCCACGCAATTCTGTTGTGGGGTTCCAGCTACAGAAAACTGTCTTTTTATGCAATGATGTTCACAGAAATCAAAGAATTCATCTAATATATATTCTCCTCCTCAGTCAAATCTAAGACATTTGATTTTTAGATCTAATTCATTTTCAACCAAAGCTTTGAAGATCTTAAATTTTTCAAATGCTTCATCTTTATGTTTCAGCAAACCGATCCAACACATTCTACAAAAGTCATTAATAAATAAAATATAGTATTGTTCTCCACGAGGTGAATTTTTCTTTACAGGACCACATAGATCAGTATGGATAAGTTCTAGAGGCTTACTTGTTGATCCTTCTTTAGCATTGAATTGCACCTTGGTTTTCTTGCCAAATTGGTATGATTTGTATATGGTACTTTCAGGTAGAGTGATGCTGGGAAGATCATGAACTGCTTTGAGTCTGCTGGATTTGCTTATTTGAGAGAAGCTCAAATGTCTCAACCTTCTGTGCCATAACCAATTTGTTGAAGATTTACCCAAGTAGCATTATTCTTGGCCACCTTTCAATACATACAGATTGTGTGGTGTTCTAGTTCCTTTTATTACCATTTTTCCTGTGTCAAGTACACATACTATACATTATTTTGAACTAAAGACAAATTCATTTCCCTGATCACACATTTGACTTACACTTAACATGTTGTGCTTTAATCCATCTATGTACATAACATTGTTAGCTTTCACCTTTTCTTTTAGAAAAATAGAACCTTTTCCTTTAATGACAGCAGGAGAGTCATTTCCAAAAATAACATTCTTTTCTTTCTCTAGAGCATTGTATTAAAGGAGTTTATTTCTATCATATGTCATGTGTTTTGAGCATCCACTATCAATGTACCATTTATTCTCTTGCCCTTCTACAAATAAAGCTATGCCACACCTTTCAACATGTAAGTCCTTCTTTCTCCAAACCTTGGATTTTGAAGGTATATGCTCTTTTGGCTGAATTTTTCTCCTGCATTGAGATTCTTCATGACCAAAGTTATTGCAACAAGCACATTCAATTTCATTTTGAAGAGGATAAAATTTGTTATAAGTATTCTTCTTTATTTCAGTCTCATTTCTTTGCTTTCTTGCTTCTCTGGTCATGATGGCTTTGTATGCAACACATTGAGCAGCCTTATGACTAAAATTATGACATGAAAAGTCCATTAAAGAAGAAATTTATGTGATCATGAAACCTTATATTTATGTTTACTTGATGATTGATATTTCTGGTATTGTTCTTCCTTGTATTAAAGTGGTCATGCTTTACCTGAGTAGTTTCTTTGTTCTTTTTCTGAGAGACAGAATGTGATGATTCTCCAATATATCCAAGACCTGTCCTTATAAGAGGAGAGTGTTGTACCTTGATAATTTCATCTAAGGTTTCAAATCCTTTAGAAAATCTAATATTTAAAGTTTTCACTTTCTCAATTTCCTTTCTTAGACTTACTATTTCACATTCTAATTTCTCATCGTGCTTCTACTTTTCCATAAGCTGAATTTTTAGAGTGTATATGGCAATCTTGTTTTCTTCCAAACATATTTTGAGATGATTTGTTTCTTCAAGAAAGTAATTTTATTCTAATGCATCCATAAAATTATCACAAGATTCCTTTTCAAAAGCCATGAGTAATCTAATATCTTGATCAGATTCTCCTTCTTCACTATTTGATAGACCATCACTATCTTCATGAGTATAATAGCTTTTTCTATTGATGAAATTTTTCTTATTTCCTTTGGCCACTTCATTTCCATTTTCATGACTATATTTATAGGGACATTTAGAAGCATAATGACCAACTCTTCCACAAGAAAAAAATTTAAAAGGAAGCTTCCCTTTGAACCTTCCAGTGCCAAGTTGTAGCTTCTTTACAAAATTTATCTCATCTTCTTCTAAAACATACCCTGATCCTTCTTGTTCTTCTACCTCATTTCCTTTTGCAGCAGCCTTGAAGACAACTTCTTTGACTTCAGATGGACCTCCTTTTCTCATTTCAAAAGCAGTCAGAATCCCATGAAGTTGAACAACAGTAAGAGTTTGTAAATCCTGTTTCTCTTCAATGGCAGACACTTTTGATTCAAATTTGGGAGTTAGAGATTTTAAAACTTTTTCTACCGAAGTAGTGTCGGATATAGTTTCACCCAGATTTACCATACGATTTACAATATCATCTAGATGTAAAAAGAAACTAGCAATGCTTTCTTCATTGTGCATTCTGAGTTTTTCATATTGAATTCTGAGAGTTTGGAGTTTAGCACTTTTTACCTTGGCATCACCTTCATAGATTAGAATTATTTTTTCCCATATCTCCTTTATTGTATTCAACTGCATAACTTTGACAAATTCTAATTCAATAAAACTTCCCAATAATGCATTGACAACGTTTGCATTGGTTTCATAGTTCTTTCTTGTTGTTGCATCTGTTGGAACGGAAGTTGGATATTCATAACCTCCTTCAACTATAGCCCATACATCTGCTCCAAGAGACTGAAGATAGGATCTTGTCCTTGTCTTCCAAAATATTAAGTTGTTTCCATTGAAGAGAGAAGGCCTGATAGATGTTCATTAGGGGAATTTTGAGGTCTAAAATGGGCATCCTAAGGAAAATGTACAATCCAAATTCACTTTATGAGAACCAATCACATTTTAGGGGATGACATCATCCCTAATGGTTGAGGTGGCATTGCTTGAGTTAAAGGTACTTACTTGTCACATTCTCAATGGTGGATAAAAACTCATGGTTAACCATGGTAGTGCTTTAAGTACTTTTAAAGTCATAAAGTAAAGTACTCATAATAAATGGCATTTTACATTTTTTAAATAAAATATTATTATTGTCATTTCATATTTTTTGAAAGAAACAATGCATATCTCTACACAATCTTCATGTATTTACACACTTTTCAATAAATATTATATTTGTATATTTTCTAATATTTATTTATAAATCAAATCAATTCAATATGTAATATAAAATTCATACATAAAACAATATATTATTTTATATTATTTTTATATAGTATATTAATTACATGTTATTATATAATTTAAATAATATAAATTTTAATTAATAGTATTTTCTATAATTAAGAATTTATGAATTTATATTTATATTTTATTTTGGGTTATTTAAGTACAAAGGACAAATGCATTAGTTGTGCAATGATAATGACTTTTTCTTGAAAATATTATTCTTATTTATAGTCACATCAATACAATTTTGTTATTATTTTTATTTTGGTACAACTTTTGAATTGAATTTAACCATGGTTACATGGATTTTGATGCAAAAAGTGAATTGAAAATTCATAAATATTATTTTATTGGTTTAGCTATTATTTTATTATTTCCTTAGGAGGTCCATTTTAGACCTCAAAATTCTCCTAATGGTCCCATCTTGATTTATCATCTTGGCTGACCTTCCTTCTAGCAATTAAGCTTCTTCAGAAGGACCTACTCTGAAACCAATTGTTGGGAAAAATACTGAGGGGGGGGGGGGTGAATCAGTATTTAGAGCTTACTGATAATTTTAACTTTTTCTTTACTGAATTCCATACGCGACTTTGATGAACGCAACTTGTGTATACACGTGCATATGCCAAAAGAAACTTACGTATACTGATATAATTTTATTGTAGAAAAAATTTCAAAAACAATCTTTAACTCAGCTTATCAGTCATGCATCTGTTACTTAATCAGTAAATATGTGCAGTAACAGCAGAATAAATAATCACACAAGAGAAACACACATGAACACCAAGATTTAAGGTGGAAACCCAATTCGGGAGAAAACCATCGTTGTTGTCATCTCTGTCTTCAATATTTATTATATGGAAAACTTCTTACAATATTGTGTTGATGCAGACTTATATCAGTACGTAGGCATCTACCTACAGAAGGCTGAAACCTTCTCTCGTTTTCCAACTAGTGTAATTGGAAGGGAGCTACAACCCCCTGATCTCATTTACCAGCCACTACTGGAAGGAAGCTTCAACACCCTTATCAGAATACCAGATTCTACTGGCAGGAAGCTTCTACTTCCCTCAGAATGACTGCAGACTACATTTCATCAATTTTCATACTGGATCACACAGCTTCAACAGAACCCTTCACAAAGATAAACTTCACCCAATACATCAAACCAAACAGTGAGATCACTGTAATTAGAATATTGTAACAACCAGATTTCATAATTAGTATACAGAATCAAATTTAACCCTGAACATTCATTATCTCAAAAATCATACGCTACTTTGATTCATTGAACCCGTGTGTATACGCGCTTTCCTTAACACCAACCTACGTGTAGATCTGTGAATATTGTTTTTCAGAATATGATCGATCTCAGTTCCAGATCTGAGTCACTCAATCAGATATCTTTTTAGAATTCTAGAACCCTTGATCAGTCAGTCATCATAACACATATTTTCTCACTCATTGATCAGATTTGTACATAATCAACTTAGCAGCATATACAGCAATCAAGCAACGCAAATCTACAGGAGGACTTCATTGACAGACAGCAGAAAAATTTCAGCAATAACAAAAAAAACCTTTGTAATAAGCTTCAGAAAACCCTAACTTCCATACGCACCTTTTCTAAAGCAAACCCGCATATATACGCGCTTTTACTAAGACGAACTAGCGTATAGATCTGTAAATATTAATTCAGCAAAATATTTTAGATCTATAGAACTTACCCAGATTTCTTCACTCCACTTCAGCAAACATGCACCAGGTCTCATATCTAATCATCTCTTCAATGGATCATGCAAGAACATAGTCATTTCAAGTCTAGAGTTCTTGATCCATCAATCTATCCAAGGGTGCATCATAAATTCAGATTTATCAATAAAACAGAGTTCATCCTATGCAGATACACTTCAGAGAGAAGTATTTAGTGATAGCCCTTACACATGCACACTTTTTCACTATGATATTCTTCTCCTTATATATATTTAGCCTTTACCAATACCATGAGTCAAAACCACACAGTCGCCAATGGTATTCTTGGACGAAATCAAATAGACAGCATGGAACTCAAAATTGTGGGCTAATACCATGGTAATTCCCCCTGGTATTATCTTTTTGGAGCACAAAAGGTATACGCGACTTGGATCGTTCTTATCTGCGTGTATACGTGACTTCGCCTTTACAAATCCGCATATAGAATCTTCAATAAGAATATTACCAAATATTCTGCTATACATTACACATTTCTTCTGATGGACTCTGAGCTTCTACTGAAGATATATACTTCATATTTTACCAGATATTTTCCATGAAGGACAACATATTAATACATAGGAATCATATTGCCAACAGATGATAGTGGAACTACCAAACCTATGATAGATAGGGAGCTTGCCATATGGAATAACAAAGACTAGAAAGGATATGCCTTAATTGATGTGACAGTATGTGAAGAGGTGACTTGCCATATTATCTCTATTAGAAATGCTTATGGTGCTTTAAATAAATTGAAGAATGTGTATGACTTACACTTAGAATTGGAACTCATACAATTGCTAGTGAACCTCTTCAACCTAGATTTGGGAGGATTAAAATCCCATGGATTTAGCTTTAAATAAAAAATCCATCATGCACGACATCAATGCCACTAGAGAGAAGATAGGAATTCCTCTCGTGGTATTCATCAAGGTCCTCTACCCTACATATTATCACTACCTTAAATATATTGAATCTATTTGATCCAAATTGATGAAGGAATGAAATGACATACAAATATAAACAAAAACATGGAGATACATTTAAAACGTAACTTCAATTCATTAATAATAAAGTAATTAAAACTATTTATATGTAGAATGGAAATAAACTAGATCGGGCGATGGTAGCTTGTCTCTAAGAAGAGATGTGGGCATCAAAACAACTCCAGAAGTTTAGGACCCGAAAAACAACCAAAAATAGTAAACTATGTTAAAATTAAGGAAAATGAAAGAAACAATGGCGAGGTTCCAAGTGGACTAGATGGGTGGCCACAAATATCCACCTAGATTAGTCCTCCCCCCTTAGGAAACAATGGTCCCCATTACGTTGAGTGCCTCCATGAGAAGGGTAAAATTCTATTGAACTTGGTCCCTAGTGAGCCACTTGCCTTGGTGTAGGAGTTTTCCAACTTTAACAACCCGATACAGTTGGATCTTCTGTTGGCGAGTGTTCTTGACCTGTGTCTCAATGATTCTATCATTTTTGGCATGTTCCATGCAGTTTTGGTTTAGCTATGTTGGTGTTAGTTGTTCTACAATGTTTGATGTGTCCAATAATGGTGGAAATTATGGCCGAAAGCGGTCCACATTGAACACTGGGTGCATGCCAAGGAATGGGGAAATGGTGAGCTCAAAATAATTATGTCCCACAACCTTGGTGATGGTGTAAGGTACATATCAGAGTGGTTTGAGCTTCTAATGGGCTCCAGTAAGGCGTTATTTCTGCAAATGCAACCAAACTTTTTCTTCCATCTGAAACTTATATGGCACTCGATGTTAATCATGCTCCTACTTGTACTTGGCATTGGACTTATCCAATATGTAAAGCACTTGCTAGCAGATGTGTTGGATGTGTTAAATAAACCAGGTTGCTTTATCAGACTTACTATACATGTGTGTATTATGTCTGTGTATTCGCATGAGGCATGGTAACATCAATTAGACACTATGGTTGAAAACCCAAACCCACTTGAAAAGGATTGCATCTAGTCGATATATGGAGAGCTATGTTATAACTGTGTTGCACATAAGGAAGGCTCTCATCCCAGGTTTGTGGATGCTTGGATTTGTATATGTGTATTATGTCCACTATCATATTATTAACAACCTCTATCTGGCCATCAGTATGGGGATGAAATGTAGTCAACTTGCTGAGATTAGTGTCCAATAATGTCCAGAGGCTTGACTAGAATGTGCTTAGGAACTTGTTATCTCGATATGATATAATGGTATGCAAGATTCCAAAATGTACCCATACTTGTTCAAAGAAGAGTTTGGCAGTGTCCCTGATGTGATACTCTTCTTGCAAGCCACCAATATAGCAATCTTAGAAAATATGTCCACAACCACAAATACACAGTCATTACTATGATTTGTAGAAGGGATGACTGATAGATAGTCCATGGAGATGGATTCCCAGGGCTAGCTAGGAGTGGGAGAGGAGTGTATAGTTATTTATTCTTGACGGTTGACTTAGAGATGACACAAATAATGTAGGATCTGATATATTTTCCAACGTCCTATCGAAGTTTTGGCCATTAAAAATGATTTTGTAATACGACCACAATTTTCTCCACACCAAAGTGTGATGCGACCCGATTGCACTGTGCCTCTCGAATGAGCTTGGCATGCTCGCTTGAAGGAACACAAAGGTGGCCCAAGTAGCATAATAATGCATTCTAGAGGTGTAAATATGGAACTTTCTTTCTATCCACTAGCATATCGTACGTGGTGGAAAACTCTAGATCATTTTTGTACAATTGCGTCCATCCAAAGGTCTTGTGGCCACAAGACTTTCGAACAATAGTCAGTATGCAACTTGGAGTCGACTAAGGAAATCTACAACATGATTGGTGTTTCCCTTCTTGTATTTAATGTTCAAGTGGAATTATTTCAAATATGTAGATCACTTCTAATGTCGATTTTTCTGCAACTTCCATTGTGTCTGGATAAACTTAAGAGGTTGGTGATCTATGTGGATGACCGTCTCCTTCCCAAGAATGTAATGTTTCCATTTTCGGCATGCCAGCATAATGTAATACATCTCTTTATCATAGGTGGGGTATTTATGAATTATATAGGAAAGTGTCTCACTTCGATAGGCCATCGGATGTCCCTGTTGGGTGAGAACTGCACCAATAGCATAATCAGAGGCATTTGTCTCAATTTCAAATGGTTTTTGCAGGTCTGGTAATGTGAGTACGGGTGCAAAGCAAATGTTATCCCCCAAAAATGTTCACCTAGCCATTTCTTAATAGGTTGATCGAAATACACCATGTAGGATGAGTTTTTCCATGGTAAAACCCACTTTCACCATAGGAAATAATTTAGTGAACCATTTTCTTAAATTATTTCTCATTAAAATCTAAAAAACCCCATGAGAATAATTAACTAAATCATTATTTATTTATTATTCTCTAGAAATAATTATACAATAGTTTTTTAATGACTATTTCTAATCAATTTTGTCTTAATCACCTTGGAATAACTTTATAAATCATTTTTTATTTATTATTCCATATTTATCCCTTATTTCCGCATGAAAAAATTATTAAATCATTATTTCAAATTTATATTTGACTTAATCACCATAAATTAATTAATAAATCCTATTTTATTTGTTAATTACTTTAACCAATTTCTAAATAAATATACTTGACCATTTCGAATATCTTTTCCCTCTCAAAAAATATAATAAAATATTCACAACAACTAGTTTTTTATTTTGTTGTAAGCTTGGAAGGACTACATCTTCAACTTGTCCAATATATCACCCAGATTAGGGTGGGGAATTGAACCAATGAATTCGCATCAAGGAGTGCCTTAACAGAGCACCCGATCACCATTTGTCCAAGACCTTGTGGACAAAACAATTAGATTTTGATTTAATCAATAATATTTTATTATTTTCTAATTCTCAATCTATCTCAATATTTTGTTATAAATATAGGGATTTTCTCCTCATTCTTTATCATGATCATTCTCATCGTCCTCATTTTTGTCTCATGACATTTGAGCTCCCACTTGAGTTCAAGCATCCATTGTTTTCTTTTGCTACCACAACCATCAAGAGAGAGAACAATATGGTTGAAGTGCAAGGTCAAGAAGGACCCATCCCACTAAGGGGGATCTATATACTCAAGTTTATAAATTCTCCTCACAGGTGTTATATTTTCATTATCAACAAAATTAATCATTATTCTTTTTCATTTGGTTATTATGTTATGAGTTGTTGTTATATGTTTTGCTATATTTGTATGTTATATGCTCTAGGGTTTTCATCGTTTGTTTTGCAGGTTTAGCAATCATATTTACAACCATACTTTTGTTGTTAGGACTGCATGTCACCAACAGTTTAGGTGAAACATTTTTGGTACACTTGCTAAGAATACTCATACTAGCAAATGGCGACTCCACCGGTGTAGTGATTCAGAACTTTGGTGACTGTTATTTCAACAATTTTTAGCATTTTTTTTCCATATTTCTTATTTCTCTCAATTTTAATTTATATTTTTACATTTCTTTTATTTTCTATAATGTTTCCGTTTTTGTTGGGTTTTCACATCTTTTTGCAGGTCATAGGTACTAGCCGTGCGAAATACTACACAATTTGGAGCAGATTTGTTCAGCGGAAGAGTTGGGAACAAAACACACTTTTTGTCCCAAAACCTATGCTCCCCAATGCACTTTTTAGTCCTTTTCCTGAATCCAGACACACTTTTCAGGTTAGAACCAGTGCCTTGCATTTTTCCCAATTTTTTTTTCATTTTTTTTACTTTTTTCAGATTTTGGTGAGAGTGCTGCTAGGGTGTAGGGAAGGGCTTCTTTTTTTTTTCTTAGTCACCTCTAGGCCTGGATCCACTTAGTATTTTTCCCATTTTGAGGAAATAAAAATCCCCCTAGGGTTTATAGTGCACCTTCGAGAAGAATCGCTAAGTTGAGGAGTCTATTGTGCAACATTTTCAGCCATTGTTTTTCAATTTTTTTCTAACTTTTTGTAGTCTTTTTAGAAATTTTTTTGCAACACTTCATTCCCTTTAGAATCTTGTGTTTTTTTTCTCTTTAGGATCCCCTTGTGCATCCTTTTTTATTTACCTTGTTATCTACAAATTTTCCATCACTTTTCTTTCTATTTTTTGCTAGTTTTCTACATCAATTTTAGCATATTTTTGCCTTAGATCCTAGTCCCATTAGACAATATATCTTTTGGCCATTTTGTGTCTTTGAGTTGTTTCTTTTCCATCACTTTTCTTTCTACTTTATTGCCATCTTGGGTGGGGAATTGTATGCTTGATTTTGTTGTTTATTTTAATATTCATTTTCAATATTAGTTACAGTTTATGCACTTTATTTTCAGTGGCAATGGCATCATCAAAACATGTTTAATTAACTCATCCACTGACATATTTTTCACACACACACACACATAAAGCAAATGTGAGTTTGGTTTCATCCGTCAAGCCAAGACTTGAAACACTCCACCATAATCATACCTTAACTCACATAGATTAATTTCACTTTGTCAATATGGCCAAAACAATATTTGTAGTTAGTTTTAGGATCAGTGGGATAGGATTCCAAAAACACCCATTGGTCGCTTACATTGAGACATAGAAATTTGACATTATAGGGAGCTTAAAATCCTTCATAATCCCACAGTCCAAAGTCGGTGCATTCCAAAGACCCATTTGATAGGGGGTTAGGATTAGGACTTAGTGTGTGTGACTCTCCACGAGGCTAGCTTGACTCATTGGTCCAGGGTTCCATATTGTTGTTTGACTGCCAAGAAGCCTAAGACTCGACTGCCCCCATGGGAATATGGTAACCTTAGTGGACAATCTTAGGAAAACAATTTATAGGAATGGATATGGGAAAATTAGTCGCTCGTCTACCCTACCTTTCTTAAGACAACTCTACTTTTAGAGATCAGATTTCGACAAGTAATAAGTCTTTTGGAAGGCCATATAAAACAATATAACTAGGACTTATTTGAGGATTTAGATCACCTTTGGGCTATAGGTTATTTTTTCTTTGATAATATATGTTTTCTTATATTAGAGTATTAGAGTAGCATATTATTATAGTTAGTTTACACTTGGAATTGTTGCACTAGGTGTTTGCTTGTTGTTTGTTACTCTCTTCCCCTATCATCGCCCCTTACCCTTTTGATTTTTATTTGTCTTGACACCATTGTGCCCCCCAGATGTTTTTCACAGAGACTTCAAGGCCTTTTCCTGTAGTTTCCTTTAGCACCCCTGCTCATCGAGTTAGGATCCATCCTCCTAGTCCTCCATTGTGTCCAAAAACAGACTCTAGTTCTTTTTATTTTTCTAGTTCTGCCTTTGATTCTTCATCTTCCCAACCCCATATCGCCACCATGTTAGGTACTAATGTGGGTGGTGGAAACCCAGGTGGTAACCAAGGTAACCCTACAAGCGTAACGTCTTCAATTATGGCCACTAATCCACCCTTACTTCCCTACATGGTTGGTTTGAGCCTCCCCGATTTAAGCCAACTCATCAACAATCCCCATCTCTATGACCATAATTAACCTCCCATGCCCACCAAACTTCCCTTGAACATCCCCAAGTTTGAAGGTAATCCTAGAGAAGACCCTACCAATCACGTTCGCTCTTTCCACATGTGGTGTTCATCAAATTCTATCACTGAGGACTCCATTCATATTCATATTTTACAATGTACTCTAACTGGAGCTGCTACCAAGTGGTATGTCGATCAACTACATGCCTCTCATTCCACCTTTGTGACTTTTTCCAACACCTTTATTTCATATTTCCAGTTACCTCTTCGATAAGAAACTGGTACCAAAATATTTACTTCTTTTTGTTAAACTTTTTCCACTCACCTTTATGACCATGTACAAGAATGACACAGAAGGAGGAGCGTTTGTAAAGCACGTGAGTTTGAGGATAATTTTTATATGGATTGGTTTTTGAGAAATATTTTTTCCCCCATAGGTAATGATGTGGCCTCACACTTCCCTCAAAATAAATAGGAATCTCTCCAGATAACATTGAAATATGATCTGATCTATGCACAATCTAGTTATGTTTACATTGTCGTTCTTAATTTGCCTCAGCGTGATGCTACTTTTGCATCGGGGGAATCTCATGCTACTAACAATATTGTTGGATCCCTTTCCCATCCTCATTCATTTCCATATTATCAACCACCTATGAGTTAGGGTCAACCCCAAGGGGGATTAGTTCCACTCCGTTAGGTCTCCGTAATAAGCAAGATTGGCAAAAGTCCGATCACAGAGTTAACATCATTTCAACCAACTTTGGGATTCTAGGATCTAGCCCTCCTGAATCTGGAGAGGGATCTCTCCAATATGTACAAAGATGGATTTGTCTTTGAAGTTTAGGGTAATGATATTAGGCTAGTTATGAAGACCAAGGGTTTGTTTGGTTTTTTGGATGGTTGAACATAGTTGTTGTCTAAGGTGGAAAGATCTATATGAAAATAGGTTCAAAAGTGAGAAGTTGCAAGAAAAAATAATAAGCTTTGATCAAGAAGAAAGATGATGGCAGGTTTTCAGTCCATTGGGCTATGGAGTCATAAGAGGATTTAATTGAAACAATCAGGTCCAAGAGTGGTCTGTGGGGCAAGTCATCTATGCCTAAGGATCTCTTTAAAGTTTTGATTTATGGAATGGAGTGATACATCAAGAAAGGGAAATAAACAGATGCAGAACAAAGAGCAGCCCAGGATCTGGTAAGTACTTTGAAACTAGCCAGCCTTTGACCAGGCACTTAAGAAAGACATGAAAGCAAACTAGGATCTGGTAAGTACTTTGAAACTAGCCAGCCTTCGATACACTTCCAATAGAAAACATACAAAACAGGGGGAAATACAAAGATAACACAGAATGGTCTAAGATCTGATAAGTACTTTGAAACTAGTCAGCTTTTAACACATTCTAGGGAAACAATCAGACAGTTATGCAGACAAGTCTGGGACCAGGGCTAACCATATCTTCCTTCCAGTTCATCCTCACACAACATATATTGAAAGTAACATTTAAAAATAACATTCAGCTAAGACAATAAGACGAGGGAACGCCAACATCTCTGTACTTAAACTGAATTAAATCATTTCAAATAACACAGTTGAAAGAAAACATTTAAATAAAGATTTCTCAGCCAGAGAAGGTTACTGGTATACAATAGGTCCTAACTCTGTTTAAACTGTTCTTTACAACAGAAAATGAAACAAAATGGAAACAGAAATAAAACACAAGTTACAGTAAGAACAACATCACCGTCAGCATAGACCAGGATCCCATAAATCAACTTGTATTGATGCTCCAAACCGGTTACAATCTTCAAATCCAGTGTGTCAATTCATCTTTCTTTCAAAACCTAACTTATCTATTACAAGCAGAGCTCCAAGAGCCAGTGAAATCCTATCTACAATCAAGAGTCTTCAGCTCAGATACAGTCACAATGCTTCAGCAGTTACATTAACAACCAACCCCTCACTCATCTTCTACTAAAGTATTTATAGAAGGATGAGGAGGTAAGATCTGATGAAAAGATCTCAAATACAATTAATGCAGAATTAATGTCTTCTTGGCCTTTGGGGGCTCAAATGAAGAGACTATACAGGTGTTTCACTACATTAACTGATTTATACTTATGATTCAAGCTCGGTGGGAGATTTTGTTGACATTTGTGGCTCTGTGTGATGATAGGGTTACTCTGCCGACCTATTTTCATTAAATCCTTCGCAGAGATAACTCTTTGGCTGCTTTTAAGGCAAAATATCTGACTTTGATCAATAAATTCGGTTCTTGATTGAATCCTTTGAGGCACAGGTGGCACTGTAGTCGATGGGAGGAATCAATTTGCCTCCATTTGTGGCGGTGGAGGGTTTTTCTGATAAAACACTTTAGATTTTCCTTTAATCTGCGTTTTAGATCCGGGGATTAGGCGTTTGATAACTGTCTTAGCCTTAATCCCCACAAATTTGTCCACTAATCTGCTGTTCTAGTTCATTTTTGGTCTTCTACTACTGATACTCTTTCTCTGCCTCGGTTTCTCATGATTTTCTTCTTGTGCAGGGCTGCGTAGGGCATGTAAGGCATCGATGCCTGTGAAAACATCAATGAGACGTGAAAAAATGACTCTGTGAGTGATTTCCTCGGAGGAATCGAACAAGGGAGGGTCGTCACCCTCCTTCTCTGAATCTTCCTTAAAAAACGCGAACAAATAGTTTAAACCCTGCAAAATGAAAAAACACATTAAAAATCCAGCTTTATAGGTCAATCTGCATCGGGGACTGTGCAGAGGAAAGGGGCGATCGAAGCCGTCGATCGCACTGTGATCGACGGTCGGGAGTGATTGAAAGAAGTCAGCGGCGTGAATATTTTGACTGGGCAACGGAATCAAGGGATCGAACGTGGGCCGTCGATCTGCAGAGATCGACGGCGGAGATTAATTTTCCGCAGCGCCAGGGCCTGGCTAATCGAGCGGGCGCTTTGGTTAAAGGTCAATCAGATCGGGGGATTGACAACCGTCGGATGGGAGGGGTTAGATCGGACAGCGGAGGTGAATTCCGCTGGGCGGCCTTCGACCGACGGATAACGCGCGGGGGACTAACTTTATGCAGTGGTTTTGAAAAATGTACGGGGATGCGTGTCGACCAGCGTATGGAATCGCTGGCCGACAGGAAAAAACCACCAACCGGCGGAGGGTGGTGCGGAATGAGACCAGCGGTTTTTGGAATCAGTGCGGAAAAAAGGGGGGTCCACCGGGCAAGCTGCGTTCCGCTCCGTCGGATCTGTGGAGCAGATCGACGGCGGAGATGAATTACGGGGGGCCAGGGTGTACGGGCACGGGATTTTTGGAGCTACCCCCCATAATGAATGGCGACCGTCGATTAAGTCTTCACCCATCCCTAGAATTCAACTACGGGGGCTCCATGGCTTGACCCTACAGATAGAGTAAAGCCCCCGTAGGGGAAATGCTTCGGTCACAGCGTCGGGTCACATGGAGAGAAAAGGCGGTAGGGGCTTAGCCTGAGGGGCTTAAGTCCAGCGCATAGAAAAAGTTTTTTTTCTATGGTTTTTAAATGGTTTTCAAGGAGATAAAGGCTTTCAGTAAGGTCAAAATAGTGGGTTTTAACCTTATAAAAGGGATTTTAATGAAATGGAAAAGGGAGAGACATGAAAAAGTGGGGTTTTCATGGGAAAAGGAGGATAGAAAATGAGGTTAGTGGTATAAATAAGAAAAAGGGAAAAAGGGTCCTTTGCAGAAGTATCCAACTGTGGATTTTATAGGATTTCAGAGGCTTTTGAAGTATGAAACAGCAGTATGGGATATGGACAGAGGAAAAAGGCTGGGGGCCTTATAGAGACTTCAAGAGCCAACAACTTTTATTGATAAAGCTTGTTCCTTGGAGGCTCCCAAAAGTTTTTAGCCACCTTTTGGTATAAAAAAATATTATGGGTGGCTAACACCACCTACACTTATCAGCTCCTTCGATCCCTTGCATGTCATCCACACAAGCATAAGCACGCTTTTCATATGCATTTACCAAATTCACATTAGTCGCGTTGCAGCCAAATGTTTCTCAACTCCGGTTACCAAAATGTTTTCATGAACCCTTATTATCCATTTTCACCACCTAGTGCTCCAGCCCCAACGAGACTAGTGCCCCAACCCTTTCCATGCCTCCACCACTCGCTTATAACAACGCCTTCGCCCACAGAGCTCAAAGTGTATTCTCATCAGTGCTACCATTCCCCTAAACCCAAGAGAAGGAATAAGGAAGGTAAACAAAAACTAAAACTCAAGGTAGTCAAGGAAATACCAAGGTAGAAACCCAATGCTAATAAGGGTGACTAGCCTAACTTGGCCAACCTAGCAACAGCATAAACCCAAGAAAAACAAGGCTCTAGAACCATAAATTGTGTGCTTGTTGCAAAGACTTATGGCCATTACACACATGAACGTTCCCTTTTCTTCAAATGTTATGCATGGGAAGCTCAAACAACCGGTTCTATAGGATCCCATCCCATTGCTCAACCCCTCCTTCTTATTCAAATCGACATTGCTTACCAATCCCATTTCCTCACATGATATGTGGCCGCTCAACTCCACTCCAAAATCCATCAGCCTTCCTCAACCTTCGTCCTCGAACTGAAATTACTAGACTTCAAGGATGAATTCCTAACATATCAACCTCCGCACTGGCTGGTCGCGCCAATATAACAATCCTCCTAATAAGTCAGTGACTGACTCCCAACCCAAAAGTTCTAGTAAGCCCCTTTTGTCACCAAATGGTATCTTATATATCCCTCCACCTAAGGTATAATTTCATCCTAATATCACCAAAGGTCCATTGCATCAAAATGTTTCTTCATATAAATTTTTCCATACCTATAATATATTAGTTGACTTGGTATAGTCTCATGTGCCATGTCAACGTTGGAAGTCCTTCAGATGTGCCCATCCCAATGGAAATATCTACTATCTTCTTTATGCATTGTGGATCATTTGATGATCACCGTTTGTTTTCTTTGATGTTGATAAAGAAAAAAATCCACCACTTCCTTCATTCATTGCCTTCGTGACAATTGCCTATAAAAACGCCATTGTTCAATGATGTATTGTAGACGAAGACACTTAGGTAATTACATGGATGCTAGTGGGAAACAACTTGGTTCCCCCTAACCTCACCATCCACCTTCATCCTTAATGCATGGGATGGTCACCTCGCATCCACTTTGGTTTATATCAGAATTTCATCACTATTGTTGGCAAAACGATCATGATCAATATTGAAGTCATCGATGCCCTTTAGATTATAACCTCTTTTTGGGTCCTAGTTACATGTATGCCACGTTAGTTTTTTCCTCTTCCTCTTTCGTAATATGTGTTTTCCCCATAATGGAAATATCGTCACTATCAATCAACTGACTTAGTATGACCCTCAGTCGCATACATCTCCTCAAAATACCATTTCATTGATGGTGCGAAATAAGACAACCCCTACCCTTACCGATGTTTCCCTTGGAGTCTATAAATATTCCACGCTACTTGGGGGGCTTATTTTGGCCCATCTCCTATTCCTTCTGAGCCTATCTCTTCGATTTCTTGCATGCTTCAAGCATCATGGGCCATTGGAAAGCATTTTTTTATGCCTTCCCAACAACTAGCTCCTCAACAATGCTCTTCTCAAGACTCAACTCGTCCTTCAGGAACAATTCCTCTTGGTTAGTTCCCTTCAGTTGGTGTCCCTCTAGGTCCTCCCCCCTCAGGTGGAGTTCCTCCAGGTCATTGGTCCTTTGGTAAAATACCCTTATTATTCCCACCACCGAGAATATTTTCTACTCATGTAATGGCTACGTTGAGTCTTCCTAACATGACTTTGGGGATCCCAATCTGGTACATTGATCCTCCTACAAACACTCTTCCTGACCAGCTCAAACCTTACATGGATTTGAATCTAGTTCAACCTATTCCTACCACCCCTTCCTTTGTTTCAGTTCCACAACAACCTCTGTAATAAACTACTCCTATCGCGAAAGAATCTGGTGAGGGGAGCAAAGCCCAGAAAAAGGGGGGAAAAGACAAGGTAACCCAAGCAACTCCCACTCCCCTTAAACCACCAAAGCCTTATCCTCCATGTGTGTTTTGTGATGGTCTTGGGCATGCCACCAATAATTATCCTGAACTCCCTCATGTTAAGAACGCGGTCTTAGATACTCTACCTAATCCTAACATTCCTGAGGTCCATGTTACCTTACTCGAGTCTGCAAAGAAGAATAAATAATTACGCACTAACCACCCTTGTGCTTTGTGCAATAAGTAAAAACATTTTTCACATAATTATCATCATCTCGAAGACTTCCATTATACACTTCAATTTATTCATGAGTTAGATGATGCTCGTAGTGACTCTACTTCCTCTCTACCTACGGTTTATGGCCCTAGTTCTTCGCCAAGGTAGGATGTTTCGCCCATTCTCTACTTATCATCATCCTTGGGATTGATATATTCATACCCTTTAGGATTTTCCTCTTGTACTTCTTTTGAACCATCTTCATAAGACACTTCGGTTTCAACATCGGTGGATGTCGCATCCACTAGTCATCCATCCCCTCTTTCTGATGATGTGTATGTGAACCATGTCTCCTGTTATCAAAAAATTGGACCTGATAGGATGCTTGATCATTCAACTTCATGTAACTATTTCAAACCTAATATTTTGACTGAGGCTTAGCCTCCTCCGCCTAAGAGGGCTCTCTCAAGGGTTAATGAATTGGATAAAAGTATAGATGGATAACTCTATGTAGGGTGATAAACAGATAAATGATAGAGATAGGTTGAGAATCACATTAGCAAGTACACATTAGGCTTATGGATTCAAAATAGTTTCAGTGACCAATGAATCTACTTAACATGGAATTTGAGGCATATCATAGTTTTAGTCAAGAAATAACACAACTGAAACTGTAAAAACATAGTCAGTTCATTTATATAGGAAGTCAGAGCACCTAAAGATGAATTCTGAGTAATATATATAAACACCACTGCAATAGGATAATAAGAGATGAAAATAGAATAGGAACACACCAAAACTCCTTCTGAATCCCAAGTTGGTTAAGTAGAAACTCTTTATATTAGCTGAAAACCAGTCAATTACAATAAGCACAGTCTTTTGCTAAAAATTTCCAACCCTTGACTAATTCGACTTCTTACTCTTTAATAGAAAATTTACAACATCAGATGATCTCATCTTAGGCTAGATACATCGAATTCCTTACTCTTGACACCTTGCATAACCATAATACATGGGATTTATTACAAAAATACAACTAATCTACTAAATAGTCCTATTACAAATAGGATTCAAAATCCTTATCTCTATCCATAACAGCCTTATCTAAATTAAATTACATCATTTTCCAAGTGTATCAACACATGGTCGAATCTGGAGTATAGGCTTCAACTCTTCATGACCATATTTATGTCCTCCACCAAAATAGGAAACAGTCCCCTGTTTTTTAGGCATAGGGTCCTTTGCACTCTTGGAACATTTTGACCATCATGAACTCATTATTTTGAGGTCCTTAGTTTTTTGAAATTCAATTAACACATGCCAAAACTCCTCCTTAAGCTCCAGTTGTCCAAAACCATATTCAAATTGTTCAAATGAGCTGTAATACACTGCGCTACGAAGACAAAGCAGTTTCGTAGCGCCTTTCGTAGTGCTGCCCTTTAACCCTTTTTTCTTCAAGTTTTTGACTTCTTTCCTCCAAAACTATCTTAATTTCCTTTAAATACATCCTCCCTATAAATTTCAGTTCTTGATCCATTATTTTACCCCTCAAAAGTTGATGAAAAAGGGCATGAAAAACTGCTACAACAGTTTCATAGCACTTTTCTCTCTTTTGACACTATCTGCGCTACGAAACTACTGAGTGGGAAGTTTTGTCAAAAAATTTCCAAAGTGTAAATTTTAAATGTGCCAAAAACTCAAAATAAACCTGATCCATCATTTAAAAACCATATCAACTAAAAAAACACAGTCATTCCAGCCTTCATGAGGTCCCTTCTTCAATTTCACTTGATTTAGCTATTGACTCTTCAATAACTATTATTTTAATACCTCTACTCTTTAACTCATATTGAATCAATTTCAGTTGTTACTCCAAGTCCTCCACTTGATCTTCAAGTCTTTTTTTATTAGCTCTCAAGTGATTATTTATTACTCTGACAAACTTGGCTTCCTTAATTGCTGGGACTGTCCATTTGAAAAACCGATATGCACTACTTGGAGTTTCAGAAATAGAACTAGTTTGACCTTCCCACAGTGCCTTCATTCTTTTAAACTCTACTTTCTCAACACTGTGCTTTCTAGCCCTCTTTCTCATCACATCAATTTCTTGGTTTTCCAACCTCAATTTTTCCTCAAGATGTTGAAACTTTGTCATTTCTTCTTTTCTCTTCTTTGTTCTGCTGGTTGTATGCTTCATTGTAGGTGATGAGATATCAAAAACTTCTTCAGGATTTTTAGTTGTCTCAATAGATTTTGAACTTCCTGGCTGCCTTCCTTGAGTTTCTTAGCATGCCTAGTTATAGGCTTTCTTGCTTGAAAGATGAAAGCTGCATCTTCCCCCTCAAACTCAAGCTTCTTTGCAGACTTAGCCCTTTTCTGTTTATTCTCATCTTCCCCAATGAATTCAACTTAAACGATGGGTGTCTCCTCTATGTCAATAGCATGAAGGATGTCATCTAAATTTCCCTTTTTTACTGGGCTATCCTCTGTAACAATTGTCTTCCCTTTTAATGCCACTGCCTGGATTCTTGTTACTTTTTGGATTTCCTTCTTGCTAACAACTTGTTTCTTTTTTGCCTCTTTGACAATATTTGACCTCTATTTTGCAGATGATGGAGTTAGTGTATCAAGAAATTGTGTCTGCTCTGCCCTTTTCTCAATTTTCTTCCTTGGTTTCAGTTTTGCAAATTCATTTGGTTTTGCAACCATAGGTTGACTAGGCTCTGCTACTGGTGGTGATGGAACTCCTTTAGTTTTAGGGTTTCTTACAGGGGTTAGGGTTTCCAACTCAAAACCATTTATAAACAAGAAATATTACCAATCCCTGCCTATTTTCTAGAGTTCATCTAAAATCAATAACTTCATTAAACCATGATGAAATAAGGAAGTTTCACTACCTTCAGATTTTTCTTGTACTTTATCAACCATTTTTTCAAGACTCATGTGCAGATAAAAAGGCAAATTGAGTGAAATATTACCAGTGAAATGCAAAAGCAACTTGAAATCAAATGTGTAAACCTTATGATATCTACCTTCACATGTAAAATACTTCTGAATGTTGAGCAACAGCTTTGAATAAGTTTCTTTGATGCAGCTTCTAGGGATAGCGTTATTAAGGTCCATGTCTGCATACTCAGGCTTCATGAATTCTTTACATTTCTCCATATCAAATTTGAAACCTTTGAACCAAGTTTCTTGACCTCTTGGTACCTCTGTAATAGTAGAAATGATCTCTGGTGTAATTGACATACTTAGCATCCCAACCTTAGTAGTTGTTCCGTTGAAGTTCATCGCAAAATCCTTTGAAACTTGTGTGTGACAACCCTACATTTTTTCACAAAACCGAAGGCAACCTACTCTTTTTAATGCCTCCATCACTATTAGGTCTTCAATTATTGCCTTCATATCTTCAGGCTCATGCCTTAAGCAGTGTCCCCCTCTGTGAACTTTCTTTTCCTCTGCCATGCTTCTCAAAAATCATGTCAGCCTCGCTTGAATATGTGAAACAATAGCCTCGCTTGATAGGGATGAAGAAAACCTTTGTATAAAACAGTCACAAGTTTGGATTTAGCACTTCAAAGCTCAGACATCTCAAATGGAAGCAAAGGAAACAACAATGACCAATTAGGCAAGATTTTGAATTTAAAATTTCATCTCATAACTGAATGATGCCTCATTCATACCCTATCATGACAGTGATGACTGAAACGTGGGTAAGTACATTGAATTTCATCATTAACTAACTCATCATACCACAAACTTACCATTTCTCAACTGTTTCTGACCTTTTCCAGCTCAGATGACAAGACAGTTTCGAAACCGCGCTTTCATAGCGCGTGCAACGTATTTTTTCCTATTTGCGCTATGAAACTATTAGCGCTTTCGTAGCCCAAATCAACTTTTTTGAACTAGTGGCACTACGAAAATGAGGTTTCTTGGCTAATTGAACAGTTTTAACACGAAATTTTTTAGGAAATGACCCACAAATAAAAATGATGGATATTTGACATGAAGGGACTTAAAATAAGACTTTATCATAACCTAAGGATGGCCTTTAAAATATAAAAATATAAAAACTACCCTTGATTAAATCCTAAATTGACTTCTAAACCCAATTTTGAACCATGACCAAAAACAAACTTGACACAATGATGTTTTGAATTTTTATTTTTTTTTGGGTGATAACATCTCCCATGATGATGATTGGTTCAATTACCCCTTAATTTGAACCCAATAATTCGAACCACATCCACCTTGTGGCCATTACATTACATTTCCACACATTCTCGTAAACCCTCCTAGTGTGTTTGGTAGTGCTGATTCTAGTACCATTATTCTTCCCTATGTTGAAGAACCTCTAGAATATAATATCACTCTAGATCACCCTAGGGATGACCCATTTAATCATCCCTCCATCTCACATCAAAAACCCAGCCCCTTTGACATTGTTGTTGGTCAACCACAGTGTCATCTAGGTGAGCATCAATTCGTTATTTTCAAAGCCACTCTTTGTTATGGTGACACCATATATGCGAACCCAAAAATGTATTCCCTTTGAATCGTATATGTAGTTCCACGTGAGATTGGTAATCCACCATTTCCTATCTCCTATTGCATCTATCCATTTTCCCACAAGAATACATCCATAAAACAAACAAATGGTGAATCACATCGTCAAAATGATGCATAACCATATTATGTGTCAAAATATCCATCATACAATGTTTGGATCGGTTGACAGGAAAAATCTGTCCGGCCAACAGCAAGGGATATCCCCAGTAAAAGGTCCCAATTATACCTTGAACCGTTTAGAATAGGGATCCCGTCCGGGGTGTGGGTCCATCTACCGTTGATTTCTCCTTTTTTTGCGTCTCGCTTAAACTCTATAAAACAGTGGATACACACCTAATCAAATGATACAAGACATATGATTGATGCATTAAATTTACATATAACACTATGAGTAGCAAGAGGAAATAATAAAGCATGAAGACCGAAGGAAGTGTTGTTAACAACACTTCATTAGGGTCATGCTTGTAAACTGTTTTGACCACAAAGGAAACAATTCCTCATGGCAAGAACACCCTTCACTTCCTAAAAGTTTTAAATGGTAACACAAATGCTAATAAACAAAGCCATCAGCGTTCGTTAAGAAAGTGAAATGAACTCAACCACCATTAACATACTCAGCAAACTGTTATGCAATTGTGATATGAATTAAAGATACAGTTCCCTTAATCCAAAGACGTTCAGAAACTGAAAACATAATACTCAATAGCGCTCAATACATATGACAACACCAGATACACAAAGGGATTTTTCAAAATGCTTGTATTCATGCTTAAATGTATAATCCTTTGGTAATACAATATACTCAGCTCGAGTCCCAAACCAAAGATCCCTTACAAGTTCCCAAAGGAAGCATTTATAGAGCAAAGCTTGCCCCTTGGGCTCCCTTTTGACTTTCCGCCTTCCCTTGATCATGAAGCCCTTGAGGCCCACGACATAGGAAAATCCGCGACCGCGACTCGAACCATCCGCGACCGTGACTCCTCTGGGCAGATATACACCCACACTGGATTAAATTCTCACTTCAAGTGGACAATCCTCCACTTTGCGACTTGCGACCTCGAACAATCCGTGACCTGTGACCTTAGGCCATCCGCGACCTGCAACCTCGGACCATCCGCGACCTGCGACCTCGGACCATCCGCGACCCATGACCTCGGGCAGATATGCGACCTGTGACCTTTGGCCATACCCTTGATGCATTTCTTTTTCGGAGATATCAGAGCCTCGCTCTCCGAAGGATAGCCTTAGCTTTTGGCTACGTGAAACAGTAGCTCCTATCTGCTGGTGATGCCCTGGCCATGCTAAAGGAATTTGTGTGAGTTGATAAGTGGGAAAGCGGTGTTTCTGTTTTGAGTGAGAAACTGAGATAACACGAGGTTCTGAGATTGATTTGAAACCCAGCTTCACATCCTTTGGAGAGAGCTAGCATTTCTCTTAATTTGGGTGGACATTACTGTTTCCTTGTATTACTTGCAAGACAACAGAGTAAATCAGCATCTTCTCATATAACTTGCAGATAAGCGAATTAAATTAGCCATATATATATATATATATATATATATATATACACCTTAGGGAATCAACACATGAAATGAGATAATTTTGTCAAAGCCAAAATTAGTTGGACCCCTGTGTGGTCAAATGTTGTGCCATTAAGTCATCAAAGAGAACAACTTATGTAGGCTTCCCTATGCCCCTTTAATCACTGCACTTTATCTTCAACATTTTCCTCAGAGTCCACTAAGCTGAAGCTATGCTTGGCATGAAGAAGCACTTATGTGTTTAGAGTGTACCAGTAGACGAGTTGCCAATCGTGTGCATTCAGTAATAGTCTTGAATGGTACTCTTTTGAACAAAAGGTGCATGTTAATCTTCGAACCACTTGTATCTCTTTGATGGTGCAACAAAAACAAAAGGAATCCTCCCCGAGATTGATTATCAAGCAAATTTTATATTGCCATGTAGGCAAAGTAGCACCATTTTCAACTACGGTCTTAAAACCATTATAATGCTACCACATATAAACTTTGTCATTTTTTATTTAACCTCACCATTATAAAATGATGGCAACCGTACAAACATATGCCATAGGCTCCACGTGAACTATTAATAAAGCCTTCATGTAAATGTGCAACATTCTTTAAAATAGTTTGGAAGATGATGAATATCATTCATTTTCATTGGTGAAAACTAGTATGTTTCCGCGACCCAGTGACCTGGTCACGTAGTCGCATGGTCGGGGAGTCGCATCCTAGTTGGTTTTGCATGCTCTGCGACCTGGAAACTTGGTCATACAGTCACATGGTCGAGTGATCGTGTTTTGGGTCACTTTGCACGTTCTACGACCTGACGACCTGGTCCACAGTCGCAAGGTCGGGTGCTCGCATCTGCTGGCGAAATCCCATGTTTGCAACCCTACGATTCAAGGGGTTGTAGAGGCTTACCTTAGGGATGGTCTTGTTTGGTATCGCTGCCCTTGTTTTTTCTAGCCCGATCGGTAGGATCATTATGCAGGTGAAACCCAGCTCACAAAGCTGCTCTTTCTCGCCTTACTAGTTTAGAACTGCGTCTTACACATCAGGCAGCTTGCTTCTGGTTCGAAGCTCTTGCGATTAGCGTGTTATTTGAGTCACATTCAAACCCACGCATGACACCCAAACAACGTGGCCTTGCTATGCATGCCCGAGCTTTGTTTAAAAAGGAACTGATGAAGCAACATCCCCCGAAAATCATTTTCTTAACTGCTTTAGATTCACGTTATATATAGGCCGAGCTGAGAGTAGCATCGATTTCCTTTTCGATAGCCATGCGAGATGCGCTCTCTTCTTTTCACCTTGCAAATTTAACGAGAGGATTCTCAATGCCTTTTCCTTGTATTCCACTTTCGTGGTCAGCTCCTCCTTCCCTCACGAGCCTGCGATCAAATACATATTACCAATGAGCTCACAGTCTCACATATCATTTTCTCGATTGTACGTTTTGATTCTGTCTTCGATAAAACCCGCATTCTCTGTTGTGCAAGCCTATATATATCTAGCGTTTTCTTCTTGACATGGCATGAAGTCGCAGCATGCCGAGATGCCGCAGACGTGTCGCATGCCAAAATTTCCTGGGTTTACGTGGGTAAGATTTCGAGAAACACCGTGGTTTGAACCTAGGAGTCTCGGGCCTCTGTCAACAATTCTAACGCACTTAATGAAGGGAGATTTCAATTTGCAGAGTTCTTTCATCAACCTCTCAAGAGATTCTCTACTCAACCGTCCCAATATTCTGATGATTAAAACATCAAAATAATTGATTTATACCATTGACCATATGCGCGTTTTAACTTGGTCGCCTCCCAAGGCTTAACGACACATAGGCGTGTACTTTATGAACATTTATTTGTGTTCATGCCACGTTACAATCCTCTCTTTTGTTTTTATACATATTCCACAACAGCCAGTGTTCGAATCCTTTGCAACAATACCTCGTGGCTTTCTCATGTCGTTGCGACCGTAATTGCGCTCGAAAATGCTTGCACTGTACGCTTCATGTGTGTGATACTGGAAATTCTTATGGTTTCCACTCCCCTGCTTGTGCATAGCAACATAATTATCACTTGTGCATGGTAGCATGCATTGGGTAACTTACGTCCATCTAATGCGGCATGGAGAGTAGGGATTCACGTTATCCACTCTCATCAGAACAAATATTAGAAGCTTTGATGGGAATGAGACACGTGGAAGATCATTATGGAGTTGATTATAGCACATGAATCTGTGTTTTCTCGATTAAAAACATGATTTTACAACCATGCATATTGTGTCCTCCTCCACCAGCCATGACTCGCACTCGTTTGCAACGTAGGTGATGGTTCGTCAACTTTCTAAACTCGTCCTTTTTAAGCTATCATCGCACCGTAGTTATTATAATATTTCATCGCCATATGAAAACACGACTTTGGACCACTACATACATATATCCACTCCAAAGTTTTACCATAGGTTGAAAACCTTGGCATAAAAGTATGGTTTTGAAACCATATGTGTTTGCGCCTTGGCTTAAATATACAACGTAACCTTGGTCCATTGAATGTGCGCCCACTTGTAATGTTTTCACATAGTTCTGCTCCACGATCTCCTATGATTTTGAAACCATATGATTTGTTTGCCTTGGTTTAATTATATAATATTTAAAACCATAACCTTGGTCCATAAATTTGCACCCACCGTGTAGCTTAGGTTTAACAAAGATTTCTTCTCAAAGGTGCGTTTATATATTTGAAATTGTGCCAAAACTACTAATGCACCAATTGCCTGAACAATCAAGCCTAAATCTCACCAAAAAACCCACACTTGTACTTTGATGGATGATGAGGAATTGAAAGAAGTGTCAGATTTAAAGCCACGAACTCTATAGTTCATCATTGTTCCCGGAAACAATTGAGACCTGTAAACTTGCAGAAACTGGATAATACTCCTGGATCACTCCTACTTTGTCGATGCAAATCCAAACTTAATCACCAAATTGACAGTGATGACCCTTCAGATGCTTATCATGATGCATTTCGAACCCGTGAACCATTTCATTCAACTGCGGAAAATAGAAAAACCCTTTTAGCTGTGCCATTGTCTTGCCACCATCAGCATGTGCGCTTTCGCACTGCAGCTCGGCACGAAAAAGCCTTGAAGGAGATTGTCATTCTCTAGGGAAATCTTCTGAGTCCACTTTGTTCACCAGGATATACTTCAGGCTAGACTTCTCGAAGTGGTGAAATATGTTCCTTTGCGTGCACACATCGACATTGAGCTAGTATTGTGCAGGATCTTCAAAACTTCTTTTAAGGTGAAATATCCACCATCTTAGAAAATACTCCATCAGGTCCCTACGTAAGCTTAGATCATAGCAAATGCTTTTGATTTGTGTGAGATGGCATCCGGTACGGACATTTCCAAATGGAGTGTTTCTAAGTATCTGATGTGCACTAGTGAAGAAAGCCTTTTGCATCAGTGACATAAAAGGTTATTTCTCTGATAAACATGTATCACACCATCCTCCTTTTAACAGTACCGGTCACTTGCTCCTCCTCCTCCGCTGTTTCGCGACTTTGGCTTTGTTGTTGAGCTGGATTTTATTTCCCTTGATGTTGTGACAAAATTGAGGAGTTTATCAGTCATGGGATTGACCTGTGTAAAACATCATAACATTAATTAGTCCGCAGTTATCCTTCGCGAATGGTGCCCCTAGATAAATTATATGAGACCAACGAGCTTAAAATAAGTATTCAATCAACATGCTTAATGACCCATGGTGAGAGGGCTTTTAATTGTCAATGCACAAAAAGGTTTCCATTCAAATGTATGCATGGCAATCTCTTTACACATGACGCGACTGCGGTAAGAGTGTTCTCGTCATGATGGTGAGAAGGCTCGCGAGGGGCTTGGGACAGGTTGCAAGGATGACATTGACCGTAGGTCAGGCGAAATACCTTAAGGACTAAGTGAGCAGGGGGGACCCAAAATTTCGAATATACCCAAAATTTTGGGTGCTGTTGTAGCGGCTACAATAGGATCTCACTACTTTAAATACATCCCACATCATGCTATAACCATACATACAAAAATGGGGGCACCTACGCCCCTATCCTTAATCACTATCCTTTGGAGGGTCTCGAGCTAATGGAGCCACTACCCCAACTCGAAGGTCTATGACTACCTAATCGGCCATAGATGTGCGCCTCATGATAGCCCACCACTTAGAGGTAAGACTCGTACACACATTTGTGTATTGATCTTCTATCTTGTGCCATCCACGCTCTGTCACACAGGTTTGTACCAGGTTGAACCTACAAAAAATATCCTCCAATAATGCATCATTATCTAACCTTTTCTATGATGTTGATCCCCTTTGATCTGTAGCGGTAGGTGTTGTAGCTCGTCCCGCATATCCTGCCAACTTCACCGATGCTATATCTACATTTCAAAAGTTTGAAAATTAGTACCATATACATACATTTTCTAAACTATGCATGCAACAAAAATACAGCAAATATTACTTACCATTTGGTCCCCATGCTCGTCCTAGTGGAAGTGGTTGCTCAAGACCCCCGTGGAAGTTCATACCACTGTATGGATAGCACTCTATGTAGAGTGGCATATTATCCTAGTGGGAAAAAAACTCAAGTCAGAACACACATCTGACTCCTCCTCCTCTAGCCTACTGTAATAGCTATCCTTAATGGCGCATCCTAGGCTCTTGTGGGCCCCCATAACAGGTCTGCACATGTGGTTGTATGATAGGGATATTATCAAATAATAATGAGAATAATACTATCCAAAATAAATAGTTACCATTGGTTTCTCACCTTCATAAACCCATATGATGTTTCAATGACATCATTAACATTTGGGCCCACTCATAGTGGGTCCCTACGAGCAGACTCTCTACTAGCATCATCTACCCTCTAATAATGTGGTGGAAAGCATGGCTACCCAATATGTGCACCATTGTTGTGGCTGTAGCCCGTGTCTCTAGTCTCTCCAAATCATACATCTGGATACTTTTTTCCTTTACACGAGTACTCAATATGTAGTGGTGATCCACAAAATCCACAACATGCCTCCCATGAGGAAGCACTAGATGTATCTCTCCCACCACCCCCAATGGTGGCAACCCTATCAAGAAATATATGTCATGGATACTGATCTTGATCGCATTTCCATGTATCATAAACTCCTCCTGATATGGATCCCAATACCTCACAATTCATCATAATAATGGTTCACCATCCCTCATCAATGGGTTATCAAGGAACTTGAGTAATCCATAACGTATAAGATCCCCTCTGACAGCTTGGTTTCCCTCAACTTGAGAGTGTAGATCATGAAAGTCTCGTTCTCACCATACAAAATTTAGCTCTGCCATACCTACAAATACCATTATCTTTTGTCAGTATTAGAGCCATGATATTCATTTCTAGACTTCAACTTTATTTTCCAGGAGATTACCCAGCACTACTTTTCCCTTAGGTCTAGAACCTAGTTTTTCCACCAAAAACTGCGCTGGGCACACTTTTTTGTTCTTTTCATACACTCTAGAGTGAAAAAAAAGGCCCAACATATGTGTTTCGATTAAGTGGAAAAGAAAGGGTCTCCCTCAACCAACTGAAGACCTAATATGGAAATCTAATCCATAGAAACTGATGAGTGGGGCTAGGCCACCTACCTGAAAGTCGCAGATCCAGATTTTGATGGTTTTTTTTTTCTGTTATGAGCTCACCAAGATTCAGGGTCTCCTACTCCTCTCCAAATTCTCCAATAGTTCAATGTAAAAATGAATTGGATTTGGGGGCAAGAATCCATTTTATAGGAACAGCCCTAGTTTTTCCGTTGGCAATTACAAGCAAACCGTAGCTCAGTTTGACAAACTATCAGCACCATTGGAAAGCTCTCATCAAGCACTATAATGGGCCTCTATTCATTTTTAATAATTTTAAACTTCACAAGGAAGCCATTTTTTCCATGAGGTCTAATTTTGTCGCCTATCAAAATCGAATCTCTTCATATCAGTCACCTATACTTTGACACCACTTTGCCTTTCCACTTGTCTTATAACGTGTTGAGTTTCATTGTGAGTAACCATTATTTACTAATGTTTTTATGGCCCCCCTTTGGGCCTCTCCTATGTGGCAGCATCATAGAGTAATCCTTTTCAGAGCATCAGAGATGAGTCATCCCCGCATCCATGGAGTTTTTTCAGAGTCCCATCAAGTCCTATTACATTAAATAATACCTCTTTGCATTGAATCCACCCCATTTTTCTCACATTTGGCATCCAACTATTTTGTTCTATCTTTAAAAAGCCTCTATCTGAGTAATTGACCATCCCATTTGGAATTGAGTAAGTTCCTGCCAAGTCAACCATGCATATTATGCTCTTACAAGGGAAGTTACCAGTCCAACAGTTCCATCATTCCTCCACCATCATCCTTGGTTTCAATTTATATCATTCACAATACTATATCCCTTGCACCTTTGTTGAGGAATACTCATTGCCTCAAATTGGCCCTCTTTTGTCGACATCAACACATCCATTCTAGTAGAGCAGTCTAGAGGGCAGTGTACCTTGGTCCCAACTTTCATCATTGTTAGATACCTCATATCAAGCAAAGGGAATCATTATTTCCCTTTGACTTGGTTGTTTCTCGTGTGCTCGACTTCAACACATTAGCACACATTTGAGAATTGTACACTTGATGGTCCAATGATCCACCAGATTGTACCAATATTTCTCGGGTGTGTGTGATATGTCCAGAACTCATGAGGGGGTGGCCCTTCAGGCAACCCCCCACATTCCTAGATGACAACATATTATGATCCATCCTCAGATGCAGTTTCGTAGATTTGACTGGCTTAGTTTCCGCCGATCGCAAAGCCCACAACATGCACTTCTCTTTCAGATGGTCCATTCAGATCTTTAGAGTCCTTTCCTATTCAACATGGCTCCTTTGGTTGTGATCTCCCCTCAGCATATCAACTTGGGGGGGATTATGTCTCATGCTATGTAGCTCAGACCCACAATGTTGGGCACATCATTTTCACTTGTACTTGGTTTTCTTGATGGGTATGGGTATGCCTCCCTCACCTCATTGAGATCATGTACTTGAACAATTTCCTAAATAAATATATTTGACCATTTCCAATATATTTTCCCTCTCAAAAAATATAATAAAATATTCACAACAACTAGATTTGGATTTAGTCAATAATATTTTATTACTTTATAATTCTCAATCTATCTCAATATTTTGTTATAAATAAATGGGTTTTCTCCTCATTCTTCACCATGGTCATTCTCACCATCTCCATTATCATCTCATAACCTTTTATCTCCCACTTGATTTCAAGCATCCATTGTTTTCCTTTTCCCATAGCATACCACACCAGCGGGAGAGAGATTAATATTCTTGAAGCGCAAGGTCAAGAAGGACCAATCCAATGGAGGGGGTTATATACACCCAAGTTTTTAAATTATCCTCATAGGTGTTATATTTTCATTATCAATAAAATTAATCATTCTTATTTTCCACTGGGCTCTCATGCTATGATTTTTTGTTATATTTTTTTCTATATTTGTATTTTATTTTCTGCAAGCTTTTCATCGTTTTTTTTTTTTTTAAGGTTTAGCAAGCACATTTACAACCATACTTTTGTTGTTAGGACTGAATTTCACCAACAGTTTAAGTGAAAAAATTTTGGTACACTTGATAATAATTTTCATAATAAAAACAGAGGTGGTGCTTCAGATCAACTTCTTTTTCTTGGGACTTGAACCATAAAAGTTTTTCTTTCACTCTGCCCTTGGTAACCTAACTCATAGCCCAAGTGATATGAGCGAATCCCAACACGAGCCTTCAATAAAAATTGGCAAGACCCAAAACATTGTGAAGCTCTGTTAGAGTGGTCGAGACTGGCCAATCCCAAATGACTTGGATCTTAGCCAGATCCACATGCATGCCTTTCTCATCAATGTTGTATCCTAGATATTGGACATGGCTCATGCCAAATGTGCATTTCTCCAATTTGGCACATAGTTTTTTTTTCCGCAAGGTTTGAAGGACCTGTTGAATGTATTGTAGGTGCTCTTCCCAACTCTTGCTAAAGATGAGAATGTCTTTGTTATCACTAGAAAATCAGACAAGAAAAGATGACATTATTTAATGTCAGGAAGAAGGATTTACAGGGCTGAGAGACATTAGATAATCTAAATTATTTAAAAATCAACAAGGTCTAAAATGAAAAATCAAGTTGCACACTAAAAGAACTAATGAAATGCGCCATGGCGCATAATTCTTCGATAAGCGCGCCTTGCACAAATTTTCCTCAAAAAGCCGCACGGCCTTGAAAGTGGCGGAAGTCACTTTCCGGGACCACAAGGCACAATCCAGGACATTGATCCCACACTTGAGGCCGCCTAAGGATAGCCTCCCAAGCCTCATTAGGATCTCAAGGGAGCACATAATGGAATAAATGTGGCACACAATGGAATCACCCTCCTCTCTCGAGTCACCATCCATAATGTACCAAGAGAGGGAAGGAGGATGTAGCCATTATCTTACCCTTGCTTTGAGAGTGAATCAGAAAGAAAAAAAATTTCTCGGTTTGGGATATGATCTTACTGAATTTCTTAGCAGAGATCAAAGAGATGGCGGTAGGCTAGGCTACATCCAGTATCTTATATAACTTATCGACCAAATTAAAAATAACAATGTGGGGCCTCAACTCATACATAACATGACACTTCCACAAGTATGGTTGGAATAATAACACATCACAAACTTCAAGAGGATAAACATCACATAGAACCTCATACGTGAAGGGCTTGTTGTTGTAGCAATGATGACACTGCTAGATGACGCAGAGATCTCGTCCTTGATGAACCTACCAGTGTGGGTGTGATGTGGTCGGTAGGACCAACTGCTTCATGACCTCTGCTGAAGCAAGGCTCTTTTGGCTCCTGTTGTTGACAATGAACTGCAACAGAGAACCTTTCACCCACATATGTGAGTGGAAGAGATGCTCCCCCTCCTCTGGATCTTCAGGCTCAATCTTCTGGACCTTGGTGGTGGAAATGGTGGCATTAGGTTATGCGTTAATAATCTGCTTCCCCTTATCATTCTGTTGAAATTCAACAAGAAAATTTCAGCACCCACGCCTAATGAATTAAGCACCTACACTAGGGTGGGGCCCACATGGCTATTTTTGGTGCATTTCTATTTTAGTCATCCCTTAATTAAGATGGAAAATAAAATGTAATTTAGTCTCAAAAATAACTTGTAATAGTTAAATGAGAGTGATAAACTCAGTTAGCTCATGGATTTTGAGTTAGAGGTAATTGGTGAGGCATGTAGAGTAATTCTAGTTGTAACAAAGTTCAAAATGCAGTGGTGCATTAGTTAATGCAGGTTGTAATCAGTTTAACTCAGTTAAGTGACTTAGACTCAGTTGTGCTAGTTGTAACTGCTTGATACACTAGTGACAGATCAAGTGAATTAAATTTTAATTAATTCACATTCAGTGATCTCACATGCAACTGAGGATTTACTATTGTTAGTTGCATGCATGTAAAATCTAGTGGAGACCCAGTTGAGATCTAGGTGAAAGGGAATTTGAATATCAGTTGTATGATTATTGGGTTACACCCATGAAACCAAACACCCATTGGAGTGCCCATGATACTTGCGCAGTCAAGGAAGGCCAAAATTCCTACTCTTTAGGGATTGCATTCATCAGGGATTGAAGGAATTCACTGACAATAATGTTCCTAAACCCATTGTGACAGATGCTGCAAATCTTGATGCATGGCAAAAGAAAGTGGCAAAGGCGAGGAGGATCCTATTTGAGGGAGTATGATACCACATTGTCTCAAGCCTCCATGGGAAAGCCACACCATATGCAATGTGGAAGGCTTTGACGGATCTATTCCAGAGAAGCAATGACCATAGGAAATTGGCACTCGATGATAAACAATGGAAGATCAAGATGGAGAAGGGTGACTCCATACCAAAATATCTAATAAACTTTGTCCAATGTCGGTATGAACTAGGGAGCAGTGGTATAACTGTTGTTGATGATAATTTGGTGAGCTTGGCTCTCCTAGGACTTCCCAAGAGTTGGCACAATTATCAAGACTCTGTCAATGGAAGGGAAAACTTTTCAGATTGGGAATGATTGTGGTCAGATTTGATGAGGAAGGAGTTCAGACGGAATACGAGAGATGGATCTTCATCTAAGAATGAAGATGAAGAAGATTTTGCTTTGGCTACCAAGGTGAAGAAGGGGAAGGGGAAGAAATTCCATTCTAAATCTGAGTCCAAAATGGTAAGAAGCAGGGCATGTCCAAGGTGAAGTCTTTTCACTGTCACGAGCATAGGCATTTTTCTACTAACTGTCCACAAAAGAAGAATAACAAGAAGGATGGAAGATTTGCAGCTAGTGAGGCTTTGACCTCACAATTTGAGCTTGAATTTCCTTTCACATGACAGGAGACAAGGAACTTTTCAGTGACTTGGAGGAGAAGGATCTCTAGATGCATATTGAAATGGCGATGACGGGTGGTATAGTGCTATTGAGATTGGTACCATTACCTTCCAGAGGTAGTCAGGTAAACCCTTTCAATTAAAATATGTAATGCATGTACCACGTTTGAAGATAAATTTAGTCTCAGTCGCAATGTTGGAGGATAGAGGCTATGATGTTTTTTTTAGTGAAGGAAAAGCTTTCCTACGACACCAAACAATAGGACAAGACAAGAGGATAGGGATTCGAGTTAAGAATCTCTACAAGCTGGAGATAGATGGTTGCGCAACAATGATGGGCAAGGCGGATCAAGTGGTGAGTTGGGATGAGGTTGGGTCATCTTAACCATGGAGCCTTGAAAGTCATGAAAAATATTTCTACTAGTCTTCCCAGGGGTACAGTTGCGCAATCAGACACATGCAAGGGATGTACTATGGAAAAATATGTAAAGGCCACTTTTCACGAGAAGGAGAACTGATATTCGGGGATCCTTGAGAGGGTTCACACAGACATGTGTGGACCATTCTCTATTGCTTCGACAACAAAACATAAGTACTATGTAATATTTGTTGAATAATTTTCTCGTAATTGTTGGATCTTCATAAAGAATAAATATCAGACACTCTCTAAGTTTGTTGAGTTTAAGGCACTGGTGGAGAAAGAGTCGGGGAAGCAAGTGGAAGCTCTTAGGAGCGATAATTATGGATAATACATCTCTAACAAATTCAAGAACTTCTACAGCAAAGAAGGAATTCGAAGAGAACTGATAGCACCTCATAACCCACAGCGAATGGGGTCATGGAAAGAAATAACAGAATAATCGTGGGTGCAGCAAGAGTGATGTTGCATTATCAAGGCCTACCGATGCATCTGTGGGCAGAAGCATGCACCACTGCGATATTTGTGCAAAACTGCTGTCCTCATAGGATACTTGGCATGAGTACACATGAAGAGGCTTTCATTGGTAAGAAACATGATGTTTCAAACTTTAAGATTTTTGGCTCATTTGTTTATGTGCATGTGACCAAAGACGCCAGGAAGAAGCTGGAACTGACAGTTGAGATCGAGATTTTTGTGGGGTACACTGAAACACCCCATAATTATCAAGGGTATTTTCCAAGAAACAAAATGACTGTTGTACGATGGGATATAAAATTTGATGAGGAGAAAGCCATGTGGTTGTCCCTTGAGAGGGTACGGGACTTGCATGCAGAGGAGGAACTGTTGGTTCCCAAGGATGAGCCTCAAGATGTGGATCAGCCACATGCGGAGGATCATGGAGTGGAGGAAAACACCTTGTCCCTTGAGAGGGTACGGGACTTGCATGCAGAGGAGGAACTGTTGGTTCCCAAGGATGAGCCTCAAGATGTGGATCAGCCACATGCGGAGGATCATGGAGTGGAGGAAAACACTCATGTAGAGCCATCCATCAGAAATGGTAGAAGGCACACCACGGAAGTTGATAGATTGAGACTTGATGTTGCGGAGAATGTAGGAGCCCCTACTTCACAACACAGATAGAGATAGTCTCCTGACTGATTTACTGGATACATGGCTCTTATGAGCAAATGTATTGTGACTGAACCATCTTCCTTTCAGGAAGCAGTGCAGAAACCAAGTTGGGTTGATGCAATGGTGGAGGATTATGACCCCATTGTCAAGAACAATGCAAGGGAGATTGTCCCAAGACCGGTCGGAAAATCAATGGTTGGATCGAGATGGATCTACAAGGTAAAGCAAGTTGTTGATGGGAGTGTGGAGAAATACAAGGCCAGATTTGTGGCCCGAGGATTCTCACAGATCGAGGGGATCGATTATGATGAGACTTTTGCACCTGTAGCAAGGTACTCTTCCATTAGATCCATACTTGCACTCTCAACACAGATGGGCTAGCACATTCATCAAATGGATGTGAAAATTGTGTTTCTCAATGGGATCATTGAGGAAGAGGTGTACATAGAGCAGCCTGAAGGTTTTGAGATCTTCAACAGTGAATGGCATGTGTTCCGACTCAAAAGAGCATTGTATGGACTGAAGCAAGCACCTCGTTCTTGGTACACTCATATAGACAGCTATTTCACTGGACTGGGCTTCACAAAAAGTGAAGTAGATGCAAACATGTACCAAATTGTGGTTGAGGGTAAGCTATTGATTATTTTTCTTTATTTTTATGATCTAATTTTGACTGGTGATGATCAGTTGATACATTCATGCAAGGAGGATCTTGCAAGGGAGTTTGAAATGAAGGACATGAGACTCCTTCATTATTTCCTTGGATTGGAAATATGGAAACGGGATGGTAAAATTTTTGTCTCAAGGAAAGTATGCAAAGGAGATACTAGGGAAGTTTCACATGGAGAGCTGCAAACCCATGGATACTCCTCTTCCAGGAAATTGGAGGAAAGAGGATCTACTTCTGGAGAGGTAGTGGATGCTATTGTCTACAAGAAGTTAGTTTTTTCAATGATGTATCTAGTGAACACAAGACCAGACATTTGCTACGCATTTAACCAACTGATTCAAGCTATGGTTAAGCCTATCAAGCTATTTGGAAGGCAGGGAAGCATGTCTTGAGATACTTGAGGGGCGCATCAGATTATGGTCTATGGTACAGACGGGCAGAGGGAGTGAAGCTTCAAGGCTTCACAGATGCAGATTAGGTGGGCAGTCCATCAAACAAAAAGAGCACATCAGGAGGGATCTTTAGCATAGGATTGACAGCAGTTTCCTGGTACATCAGGAAACAACGATCTGTGGCACTCAGTTCAGTGGAAGCAGAATACATGGCAGCAAGTCAAGCTGCATGTGAGGCTATCTGGATGAGAAATATCTTGGTTGGTTTGTTTGGTTCTCATATGGATCTGACAGTGATTCATTGTGATAGTCAGAGTTGCATTAAACTCTCGATTAATCCTATTATTCATGATAGGTCCAAGAACATATATATCCGGTACCATCATCTCAAATATTGTGTGCAGAGAAGAGTAATTTTTCTTCAATACATTCCCACGGAAGATTAGGATGTCGATATTTTTACGAAGGCACTCACCAGGAGAAAATTCGAATACCATAGAGACAGGATCGGGGTGAAGGATAATCCCTTTCTTGTTGAGAGGGAGTGTTGAGATTCAACAAGAAAATTTCAGCACCCACGGCTAGTGCATTAAGCACCTACACTAGGGTGTGGCCCACAGGGTTATTTTTGGTGCATGTCTATTTTAGTTATCCCTTAATTAAGTTGGACAATAAAATGTAATCTAGTCTCAAAAATCATTTGTAATAGTTAACTGAGAGTGATAAACTCAGTTAGCTCATGGATTTTGAGTTAGAGGTAGTTGGTGAGGCATGCAGAGTAATTCTAGTTGTAACAGAGTTCGAAGTGCAGTGGTGCATTAGTTAATGCAGGTTGTAATTAGTTTTACTCAGTTAAGTGAGTTAAACTCAATTGTGCTAGTTGTAATTGCTTGATACACTAGTGAGAGATCAAGTAAATTAAATATTAGTTAATTCACAATCAATGATCTCACATGCAACTGAGGATTTACTATTATTAGTTGCATGCATGTCAGATCTAGTGGATATCCAGTTGAGATCTAGGTAAAAGGGAAGTTGACTATCAGCTGTAGGATTATTGGGTTGCATGGGTTGCACCCATGCAACCAAACACCCATTGGAGTGCCCATGATACTTGCACAGTAAAGGAAGGCCAAAATTACTATTCTTTAGTGATTGCATTCATCAGGGATTGTGAAATCAAGGCAAGCTGTCTGGAGGCAGTAAATTGGCTAAGTATTGGTCAGTTTTTGTATGATAGTGTGAGACAATTAGCTGAGTACAAGAGGGCTCTTGTGAGAAGACTTTGTATGTAATTTTTTCATGATCCATGCTCACTACAAGGAAAATACCCTCTAGTGGATGTTTTTGAGGAACCCCACAGAAAAATACCCCATATGTTCGTTTCTAACGAAGGTTACTAGAGGAGGTTGGTGGGCAGAGGGTTTTGCGGATGTTTTCCTCTTGATGCGCTTATCATTACACGTTGCCCTGGTGCTCTGGAACAGAGAAAGCACCAATGCGGACCAGAACATTGGCACCCCAGACACCGTGCACTCCGTACACACCCACCCGGTGCGTCTTATTATTCTATAGCACCGGTGCATCACAGATCTTCCGCGCCGGTGCATTATAAAACACCGCGCCAAAACCGAAACCACCCAGTGCAGTAGAAAGAAACCGCACCGATGCATCATAATACATCGCACCAAAACAAAAATCGACCAGTGCGTTTGTAAGAAACAGAACCGGTGTGCCTATAAACAATGCGCACCGGTAAAGGGTTAAATAAAAAAAAACATATTATGGCAAAATAACCCAGATTTTTCAGTTTTCCAGTTCTCCTAAGCTCTCAATTACAGGTGCACGCCCTACCATAGAACGCACCAGTGCGCACGAAACATTAGCACACCAAACATCTTGCGCGACATACACACGCATCTGGGGCCTCCTATTACTGTAATGCACCGGTCCTTCACCACTCTTCCGTGCCGGTGCATCATAAAACACCGCACCAAAACAGAAACGCGTCGGTGCGTTCTTATCCAAGAGCACTGGTGCAGCGATAAACCGCATGCACCAGAATAACGTAACATAAAAAAAAAAAAAATAATAACTAATAATAATAATAATAAAGGCCAAAAACCAGTGCTTTATGACTATTCCGCACCGGTGCTTTACGGATATTCCGCCCCAATGCATCATCAAAATTTCGCGCCGAAACTAAAACATCCCAGTGCGGTGTTAGGGAACCGCCCCGGTGCAGTATAAACAACACGCCAAATTTGACACAGCCCAGTACAGTTGTAGGTAAGTGTACCATTGTGCCTATAAAACCACGTGCACCAGAACAGGGTTAAATAAAAAAAAATTACGGTCAAAAAACTTCATTTTCATTTTCCTCGGTGCTCCAGAGCTCCCAAGCATTGGTGCCATTTCCCCTTGTCTGAGCCGCCCTGACATCGGTGCCCTCATTGCACCCATTGCACGCACTGCTGCTCTGCATTAGCCACCAATCTCCAGCTTTCATTTTGAAAAACAGTGGGAAAAAATTCTTTTGCAAAGTTTACAGCCAATATGCCTCCTCGACGGTGAAATGTACAGGTATTTTTCTAGTTTTTCCATAATTAAGCCTTTTAGCGGATTAGAAATTGAAATAACCTTTAAAATAACCATTAAAATAGAATAAAAAAATTTGTCACGCGATGCGCTGGAGTTGTTTCGACTCGCACCGGATAGCGATGTTGCCTGTAAAATTTATAGGCCGCACTGCCACCGGTGCTAATGGTATCCGCACCGTTTCTGGAGCAGTACCGAAAGGCTCCCCAAATAATTTTAAAATTAAAAAATTAAATAAAAGGAGGTGCGCTCATTTATCCAGGCACACCATTGACCACGGGAATCACAGTGTGGTGCATTGACGGAATTATCCGCTTCGGTGTATGTTAGCGCACCGCATTCTGGATTCTGAGAGGGTCAACGGTGCAGTCATGTAAAAGACCGCACCGTCGACTATGTAACTGTCATGAATTCGGTGCACTGACACGACTATACGTGCCGGGGCGTATATTTCAGTCAGTGCACCACTATTCAGAACTTTGATGAAGTTAACAGTGCTTGAAAAGTAGACAGTTGCACAGAGGCCAGTGCATTTTATTTCATTAGGGGCACCGGGACCAGTGCTTTACATTCTTAAGACGCACCACGACTGGTGCGTGACTATTTTTATGGCGCACTGACTTGTCTATTTTTTTTTTTCAAAAAATATATATATGTGTATAATCCTAAATACATGTCTGTTTTAATAAAAAAAAATATTTAATATGGCAATGATTCAGAGAGAAGAGGAGGAACAGCAGCAACAACAGCCTGAACAGTATGACATGATTCGCCAATGGGAGACCCAAGAGAGGGAGAGAGATGCATACCCTCGCCCTTTTACTGCAGATACCCAGGAGATCCTTAGGAAGGTAAGCCTCCTCAAGTTCTATGAGGAGGCTACTTCCCTAAAGGCCCACAGTGTGTTTTTGAGATATCTTATCCGCAAGTGGAATGCCCACTAACAGGATTTCCAGGTTGGTCCTGACCAGTGGTACACACCCACTGAGGAGGATATTTATTTTATCACAGAACTATCAAGGAGAGGGGTGGATTTTCCCTCATTCCCAGACATGCTAGCTAGTTGTGTAGCAGGGAGTTAGTTAGTTTACTCCTAGAGATACATTGGAGCACATGTACTGTCTCCTTCAGAGTTTCAGGTACCTGGAGGTCAGTTACGTATAGGTGCTTTTGGTAGACAAGACGTGCAGTGCCTCTCCCTTATCATTTCGACCATTTTGCACAACACCAGTGACGGGCAATGCATTAGTTGCTCGCTTTTATATTATGTTGACTCTTTAGTACAGCAGCCACGACTTGTCAGGTGGTCTGCAATTTTTTTGCGGCAGTTTTGTACGATCTTAGATATATGTTGTGCTCATGCACAAGGGAGGGTCAACTTCCCTTTTGCTTCAGAGCTGTTTTGTTTATTTTTTGAGAGGTTTCCAGAGATGAGACCTTGTTTTGTTCGACAGCCTCATAGGCCGATGTTTGAGGCCCGGATGCACATGTGGGGGTAGATGATGCCCAAGAGGGGAGACACTTTGTTTCCAACCAGGATATCACATGATTCACTGGACTTACTAGCCAATGTTGATGGGTTGCATCCTTTCATTATGGTCCCATGTCCTTATGTTGGCTTAGATTGGCAAGGGTGTCCCAAAATCCTCTTCACAACTGATGAGCCGCTAGATGATAGAGGTAATATTATTGTCTTATTTATATTTATTCTAACATGTTTTTATTAAATTGTGTAATGAAATTTTCTAATTACTGTTGTGTACTTATATATATTTTGCAGACATTGGCTCTTTTGATGGCGAGAAGATGTCGGGTCCACCACATGATCCAGGTGTAGATCCTAATGATGACGATCAGGATATGGCTGATGTTGAGCATGATCATTATGAGGATGAGACCAGTGCAGCAGAGAGACATGCTCCTACTCATCATGGTGCACCGGTGCCACCTTTTGCTAGGCGTGGTCGACCTAAGACCAGATATAGGATGGAGGTGGCCAACCAAATCTATGCATTTATTGTTGATGTGGGCATCAGGCCCGCTCATTACAGAGACATACAGGTCGATGATAGGATGTTACGGATGTGGAGAGGCATGTCGCGTGACATGTACGGCCTGATGCAGCATGTAGTAGGAACTACGACAGCTGTTACGCGACTAAGGAGGACTGTCCATAGCTATAGGCATAGTCGAGCCGCGGCATGTGATGGACAGTCCGTGAGCAGTGACTCACATGCTTCTCATGATTGTTCACCTCGCGGCGCGCCTGATGAGCATGACGCTCCACTGGCAGCATCTGACAGTCATCATGGAGATGAGGCTGGACCATCGGCCACGTCCAGACAACAACCTGCAGCTACATCCATCAATACTAGTCATGATCATGAGCAGGCTGGACCATCGACCATCGAAGATGCACTATTGACTAAACAGGCCTCCACTACTGTTGCTCATATTGATTTTGTACTACTACAAGTGGATCCATCCATCAGTACTAGTGATCATGATCATGAGCAGGCTCGATCATCGACTGTCGAGGCTGCACCCAGCTTTACTAAGCAGGCATCCACTTGTAGTACTGCTATTGATGTTGTTTATATACTACCACCAGCACCTGATCCATGACATTTATATTATAGTTGTATATTTTTAACATTATTCAGTTTTATATATATATATATATATATATATATATATATATGGGGTCTATGTATTTTATGTTCATGTTGCAGTTGTACTTAATTTTCATGTTGGTGATCATCATGATGTGGCGCATATTTTTAGGTCATGTTAGATATTTTAATTTAATGTTTAGCTTGCAGATAGATGTGTATATGTGATAGCATGATTTATTTGACATATTGAGATGTATATTTGATGTTTGTGTTGTGATGATCTTAATATATAATGTTAATTTGATGTTTGAATGTGTTTATTAGTCGAATATGATGTTTGTAGGATGGTTATCATGATCGTGATGATGTTTATTAATTAATTTAACATTAAATGACCATGATATTTATTAAATATTATGTCGTGATTATAATTGTAATTTAAATTATAATTGTATGTAAAATTGTAAAATTGTATTTGTATTTGTACTTATTGTAATTTAAACTGTAATTGTATGTAAAATATTTATTAATGTAAAATTTTAATTGTAATTGTAATATTTAATTTATTCTGAAATGATTGTAATTGTATATATGAAAAATTGTAATTGTAAATGTAATTGTATGTAAAATTCTAAAATTGTAATTGTATTTGTAATTGTAATTTTAATTGAATTGTATGTAAAATATTTATAAAATTGTAATTGTAATTGTAAATGTAATTTTATGTAAAATTGTAAATGTAATTGTATATAAGATTCTAAAATTGTAATTGTATTTGTAATTGTAATTTTAATTGAATTGTATGTGAAATATTTATAAAATTGTAATTGTAAATGTAAATGTAATTCTATGTAAAATTGTAAATGTAATTGTATGTAAAATTCTAAAATTGTAATTGTATTTATAATTGTAATTTTAATTGAATTGTATGTAAAATATTTGTAAATTTGTAATTGTAATTGTAAATGTAATTCTATGTAAAATTGTAAACGTAATTGTATGTAAAATTCTAAAATTGTAATTGTATTTGTAATTGTAATTTTAATTGAATTGTATGTGAAATATTTGCAAAATTGTAATTGTAATTGTAAATGTAATTCTATGTAAAATTGTAAATGTAATTGTATGTAAAATTAAAATTCTAATTCTAATTCTAATCGTAATTTATATATGTGAAATTAATGTAAAATGGTAATTCTAATTCTAATTCTAATTCTAATTGTACCTTTAATTGTAATTGTATGTAAAATATTTGTAAAATTTTAATTCTATTAATGTGAAAATTTTAATTGTATTAATGTGAAATGATTTTATTAAAATATTTAAATTTGTAAATTTGAAAATAATTGTAAAATAAAAAATCTAGAATAATACGAATTTTTGTAACATAATAAAGTTTAGAAAATAATGAAAATAAATTCATGTACTTTATAATGGAGTTGTCTTTAGTGCGCTTTTTGGAGTTTCAGGTGCCGGAATCTGGTGAAAAGTATTGAGGTAAAATCTTGATTTCTGTTATTTAAACTGGTTTTTTGACTGAATATATGGATTCAGCATCCTAAAAAACCTCTAGGGCACTTCAATTGTGCAAGGTTACTCATCAAACTTCTATTTTCACTAAATTCCTGCCGAAATTTAGAGAAACTAGACCGGAAAAAACTACCGTAAAAGCCTTCAAAAAGTCGCATTATAGACTACTAGCTTTATAATTATCATTATTTTATTATGATCTTACATACAAAAAAAAAAAAAACTTTATACCCCCTGGTGCACTTATCATCCTAACACGCACCGGTGCATCGTATAAATAAGACGCACTGGTGCATCACAACTCTTCCGCACCATAACAAATAAACGCAAATTAAAAAAATGCAACTCTATTTTCTTTAAGTGAAAAAAAAAAAACAAAAACAAAACAAAACAAAAAACAAAACAAAAAATGGCAATTTGAAAAATGGGCGGCAAAATATTTTCGAAAATCTAATTTCATAAAATAATTCTTTAAATACTAAACACTTTTCATTATTTCACTATTTTTGCTAAAATTTTCAGCCAGATATTTGCAGGAGACAGATCTGGAGCAAGAGAGTAGGAGGGCACTGTGGAGCAACGAAATACGTTCAAACAGAAGTATTCAGACAATCAGAAACCAAACCTCTGGTGATTCAAACCCCGTATTATAGAATTTGAAACCATCTCATGATTAAATTTGATTATTTTTTTTACTTTTTTTTTTTTTTTTTTCTGCAGTTTTATCCATTTTTACCCTAAACCCTTCATTTTTTTGTTTTTTCCCTTTCTTCTCCCTGTTTCTATGATTTCAGAATTAGGGTTTTTCATTTTAGATTGACATCCAACCCACGAGACGACTTGCATAATCGGATCCCAATCCATTCAGCCATTGCGTGAATTTTTGAAAAAATGGATTTTTCTTTATCGGTGCGCCCTGCGTACTATACCGCACCGATGCTCTGTATTATACAACGCACCACGAAAGTACTGTAGTAAAAAAATGAAAACATTTTTTCTAAATCCGTGCGCCAAATCTGAAATAGGGCACCGATGCTCCATTTAACTAGGAAAACACCGTACGGTGTATTACACCGTTTTTGTGGTGCGTTTATAATACCCCACACATCGTTAGGTCTATTACACTATTTTTTGCGGTGCGTTTACAATACCCAACGCACTGTAAGGTGTATTATACTATTTTGCGGTGCGTTGTTAATATCCCCACGCATCGGTGGCGGTGCGGACCTCGTGAAAGGCGCACCGGTACCTTGAGATTTATTTTCTACCTGAAAAGTTGAGAATTTATTTATAAATATATTAATGAATGATATGGTACATGTTTCAGATTGATAAAGAAATGTCTGATAAGAGATCAAGTAACAAAAACACTGTTAACACATCAAGAAAAACAAAAAATACAAGTTCTTTGTAAATTATTTATAATATTATTATTTTTGAACTATACGTAAGTTTAACTAATATGTATTATTCACTATGTATCATGCAGAGCCACAAAATGACGAAGCTCGATATGATTATTTATGATCTAGGACCAGAAGAGCGTAAAAGTTTAATGGAAAATTTGCAAAAGGATGAATCAGGTGAATGAAAAAATACTATCGATCCAATATGAGTTTCTTTTTTTATTTATCATTAATAATATACTTAAAATTATTAGATAACATGTGTCAAACAGTCTACTAATTCACATCTGTTTAATGTTGTATAGGGACCAACAACTCAGAAAAGGAATGTTGTTCTAAGAAAAAAAAAAAAATAGAACATGCAAATGAAAATCAATTTCTCCTTAGCTCATCTGAAGTGGTGTTGGAAGTTAACGAAAGGGGAAAAGCTTTTACAAAAGTTTGAGGGATCTAGTGGAACGAATGTATAGACTTTCTTTCCAACAACAACAACGTGCTTCAAATGTAATGTGTAATCATTGAATTTTTCGATCATTAGGTACAATAAATAAAAAATTTAGCATTAAATATTAATTTTCAAGAATTTTCTTGTAGAAAATAAAAGAAAATGGAACCCATTCAGCACATAAAACAGGATGACAAGGAAGAAAATGGTTGAACTCTAAGTTTGTGAGTAATTGTTACTTCCTTATAACAACTTAACTAGATTTCATTTTTGTATTTTTTAAGTTGTTTTACAAAAATCATCATTGAATGTCTTCAAACGGGTGCTAACATACAAAGAAGAACCATCAGATGAATTGATTGAAATTGGGTTAAATATGGGTTGTGAGTATATGTTGGCATATCAGAATTTAATTGTGGAATTTGTAAGCATCTATCGATCTTGTTTTACTTAGCTCCATCTATAATTAATAGAAAAAAAAAATCTTTTGTATTAAATATATGATTTGTTATGGGGTATAAAACTTGCAGGAAGCAAAGTATGGAACCACGCCAATAGATGAAATTTTGAAATATGGCATGGTACATGGTTTTGAAAGAATGTGTATAATTTATGAGTCAATTGTTGCTATGGTACGTCATTTTTATTTTCGATTTACATTGATGTATATTATTTAATATTGTAATTTTCATTATTCTCACCAATGTATATACACTCATTTCAGTTTATTTTTATGTTTGTAGATGGAAGGTGAAGAAGAAGAAAACAATCAACACCATGAACAAAACATTCCTGAAAATAACCCAAGTCATGGAAGTAGCTCTAGCAGTGACAACAATTAAAGTGAAGAATGATGATCACTATGTTTGGATATTAAAGCAAGGCATTTTATTTTTTGAAATATATATGTCTGTGAAATCAGACATTTTGTTTAATGTAATGGACTTAGTGTCCCAATTGAAAGACAAAGGGATACCAGTAACTGTCCCATTTTGTATGATAAATATTGTCTCATATATATATATATAATCATAAAATATTTTTTAATTTATTCTATTGCATTCTCTATTGTCGCTATTGCGTTCTCCATTGTTGTTCTCAAATGCACTAATAAAAATTTAATTCATATGAATATTGTTATAAGATATATATGTGTCAACTTTTGATGAATAATGAATTTTAAAAAACCACAATAATTATGATATGATATAACAAATTAATCCAAACATCACATTCAAATGCATTAATAAAAATGTAATTAATATGAATATTGTTATAATATGTGTCGACTTTTGATGAATCATGAATTTAAAACAATCACAATAATTTGACTGTCATAGGTCGGTGTTTCTAAAAAATAGAACATGAAAACCGGTGTGTGTCAGTAACTGTACACCGTTGCGTTTATGTGTCTATACGCACCGGTGCCGTTGTACGATCTATGGGCACCGCACAAATATTGATACCAGTTATCAATATCGGTGTGTTTGTGTGATAATGTGCACCAGGGCGTTTACGTATCTATAAGCACCGGTGCATTTTTACGATCTATGGGCACCGCACGAATACTGATACCAATTATAAATCTCGGTGCCTTTCTGTGATATGGTGCACCGGTGCGTTGATACGACCTATGGGCACCGCACAAATCCCAAGACCAATTTGAATGGCCCTGTGCGTTTTATGACAAACACTACGCCCGGTGTGGTTTTACACCTAAACGTCCTGGTGCGTTGGACTGAGACATCCCTGGGGCGCTATTGGCATGTATGCACTGGTGTGTTAAAGGCAGAGTAGCGCACCGATGGAAAAAAACATCCGTAATAACCTCCGACCGCCCATTTTTTTTAGTTGTGTTGAATTTCTGTTAAAAGCTCCACCAAAACCTCCGTAACCATAAACGGATGGTGTAGAAAATGTTTTTTTGACAATTTTGGTCAAGTTTATAACACTAAAAACCACCTTTATAACCTCTGCTAGAGGGTCTTTTCCTTGTAGTGGCTAAATATACAATAGAAGATAGTGGGGTTTTAAGCAGCAAGCTTTCCTTTGGAAATTATCTATGTTGTGGTTTGATTTGATTCTTTTTTACTTCATGTGATTGGCGATTGTATTTTTAATTCCGCAAAATATTTTTAGAAGCGATTCAGTATTTAACTTTAGTACATTGTTATATCGGATTGAATCCAAGATATACATGCATGTTGTATAATTTCTACACATTCCCCTTGTTGGGATCTGGCTTAGAATGAGAACATCCACCAAACTCTGAAGCTTTCAGCTTGGCCACCAATGATTGCTTAGCATGACACTCATTTTTTTTGTGAGTGGGGATGTTGTGGAACTCACACCACTTTCATGTGTCCTTCTTCATATTCGTGGTTCCATTATTTACTTGTGGCTTCAATGGGTTGTCCTAGGTCTCTCCACCTTGGCTTTCTCCTTTATTCTACGGTTTGGGGGCATTGTTGCCCTACTTCTGAGTTGTATATCCAAAGTTGTGCTTCTTTTGTTTACATTTTTGTTCAATCTTGGAAGAATATTGATATGTTGCACCAAGTGAGGAGATGTCTAGGAACTCCATTTATTCCTAAGTTCATTTGTGCAGACAACTACAGTACTTGAGCACTAGATGTCGCTAAGAGTATTTAATACCGAAATTTGTGTGTAAAGTATGGAAAATAATTGGGAACTCATGCACATATTGGTCCCTACTTCCATAATGTGGTCCACTATATGTACTTGTCCTCATATCTCCCCACAGGATAATATTGTTCCTTGACAACGTCTTAGAAAGACTTCCAAGAGGGGGCAGCTATAAATAGATAGGGTTCCTTGACCTTTTTCTCATAGTAAATTTCCCACCAATCCTTGACATGGGGGGAAACCTTAAGCAGTGAAAAAGTAATCTTCTCCCTATCAGAGAAACTATGGACTGAAAAATAACCTTCCAATAGATTCAACCATTTATCAAAAACATCTACATCTATTTGACCTTTGAATTTAAGGATATTGAATTTCACTTGTACCTTGAAGGGTGCGGTGACTCTGAAGTGACTGTTGGATGAAGATGCATCACCAGTGGGCATTTGTTGAAGGATATGGGCAAATTTTTCCATCATCTCGTTCCTTTTCGACTCGAGGGATTCTTCGGGCAACAATTTGAAAGGACCTCCTGCTACCTCATCTTTATTTTCTTCTTCCATGGGAGGTCATCAGTGTTTGTAGGAATGATATTGCAAAGGCTTGACCCATTTAAGTCCCAACTCCTTATACCCCGACCTCTTTTGGGACATGCACAGAAAAATAGAGAAAGATTAGATTGCTTTGATACGACTGATCCATATTTATGAAGGAATGAAATGAAATACATATATAAACATAAACATAGAGACACAATGAAAACAAAAGTTCAGTTCATTAATAAAAAAGTACTGAAAACTATTTACATGCATAATGGAAATAAAATAGCTTAGACGATGGTAGCTTATCTCTGAGAAGAGATGTGGTAGCTACATTCTTTTTTAACAATGTTACAATGAGGCTCGAACACCTATTTATTATTGAGAAATAATGGAAAACCTTAAACATCCAAAAACCTAACCCTAAGAGATGAAGCACCCAAAATTTTTGGGCCCCTTTGGATTAAATTGGTACATCAACTTCTCAGGGTCATAACTTTGTGATACAATCTCCATTTGACACATATGATACCTTGCTAGAAATAATTTGGAAGATTAAAAAATGACTTTGAAAGTTTAGGACTCGAAAAACTGGAAAAAGTAGTAAATTGTGCTAAAACTAAGGAAAATGAAAGAAACAATGGTGGGAGTCCAAGTGGAATAGGAAGGTGGACACAAATATCCACCTATATCATTCCTCCCCCCTTAGGAAGAAATTTTCCCCATTACATTGAGTTCCTCCATGAGATGGGGGAAATTTCGCTGAACTAGGTCCTCGGGGAGCCACTTTCCTTGGTGCAAGAGTTGGCCAGCTTTGAAAACCTGATATAGTTGGAGCTTCTGTTGGAGAGTGTTCTTGATCTGGGTGTCCATGATATGATCAGTTTTTTCATGTTCCATGTAGTATGGTCTTAGCTCTTTTGGTGTTAGTTGTTCTGAAATTTCTAACGTGTCTAGTAATGGTGGAAAGTATGGTCAAAGGAAGTCCACATTGAACATTGGTTGCAGGCCAAGGAATGGGGGAATGTTAAGCTCAAAATAATTGCCTCCCATAGCCTTGGTGATGGTGTAAGGAACATATCAGAGTATTATAAGCTTTATATGGGCTCTGGTAAGGTGTTCTTTGTACAAAATGCAGCCAAGCTTTGTCGCCCACCTTAAACTTATGTGGCACCCGATGTTGATCATGTCACTGCTTATACTTGGAATTAGACTTATCCAAGATGTCATGCACCTGCTAGAAGATATGTTGAATGTATTCAATAAACTAGGTTGTTTTATAAGCCTCAGGTTGTACATGTGTGGATTATGTCTATGTAGTCGCATGAGACATGGCAACACCAATTAGACACAATGGTTGAAAAACTAGACCCACTTGAAAAGGACTACAACCAGTCAAGCTATGGAGAGCTCTATTGTAACTGTGTTGCACATAAGGAAGGGTCTCATCCCAATTTCATGGATGCTTGGATTTGTATATGTGTACAATGTGCATTATCATGTTGTTGACGATCTTTGTCTGGCCATCAGTCTAGGGATGGAATGCAATTGACTTGGTGAGCTTAGTGTCCAATAATGTCCAATGACTCAACTAGAATGTGATCAGGAACCTGCTATCCTAATATGATATAATGGTCTACAAGATTCCAAAGTGTACCTGTTGCAGTAGTTGTCATTGATGTCAACCCAAGCAACACCAGGGGCTACCATGGGAATTTTGACCTACCAAATTACTATATTTTGGGTCAAGAATGCTTTTGATGGTTTCTTCTTGTCGAGATGTTTCTGTTCATATATGGCACGCCACGTAATTCTTCACGGTTTGAGAGATACTCATGTTTGAAGTTTGTAACCCCAATTAGTGGGCTAAAACCCCATGGGGTTGTGGCATGGGTCATTAAAAAGTCATAATTAATATTTTTTAAGCTCCTAAAATCCCTCCCACTTTCACTTTTTGAAGCCCCTCTCAACCTAAGCATTTATATAAATTTTTATCCTCATATCCTCCTTATGCAAGGGATTTCGCCATCTGAAACAGGGCATCGTGGAATTTTCGCTCTAAATTTTTTCTACGAAGGTTCAGAAGCTGAAATTTTTATGAGGTGAAGCCAATATCCGGAGGAATCTCCTATGAAAAAATAAAATCAAGGTGCGCAATATTTTTGGAGATATGATCTGTGGAAGTCAGTGTTTTTGCAGGCTCCTGAAATTCATCTCAAAGAAGTGACCTTGGGAAAATCGTCATAACTCTCTCTCTGAGTATAGGATTGGAATTCTGTAAAAATTGGTAGATATTGCATGGAGTATAGTTTTTTCTCTATCAATTTCAGAGCCGAATGAAGAAACAGTGACACGTGGCACATCGTACAAGTTCGCTCTGCTGAAACAATCCACAATTAGGGCATTGTGAGAGATTGGACATAAATCTCTCTTGAAGAATCCAAATTGGGTCAGACCTGTGGAATTGGATGTAACACTCAGAGGACTACTATAGGACTTAAAATCACAAATTGGGGATCTTAAATAACAGATATACACCAGATTCAATATCGAGCTCCTATAAGGCAAGAAAAAGCTAGATTATGTGTTGTCAAGGGCTGCAAAGGACCAGACGTTCTAGGGCAGCAAAGAAAATCAAGGTGCAGCAGAGGGTAGCATGACAAGAGCAGAAACCAAGGTGTATAACAACAGCAAGAAGTTCATCACATGAAATCTTCAAGTGGGCAGCACTGCATACAGTCATTGTAAAAGTATCATTGTACTAAGTCATTGTAAATACATTATTGTAAAAATTTTACTAGTGTCTATCTGCCAAGAGTTGAAGAGGCAGTGTTAGGAAGTCTAGGATCATCATTAGGTGGTTGTGTCATAGTTTGGGTTATGTTCTAGTGTGTATTCTTCTTCTACATCATTCTATATCATTGTAAAGTGGACCATTTTCCCTGGTACGAGAGTCCATTCTTATTTTATTCTTCTATAGGGTGGTAGGGTGGTGCTAGGGTGAGTTGTAGCTCATTGGGTGTTGGGACATCCATTCAGTTGACTACTAAATAATCTTGGGCGTTGGAGCATCCATCTAGTGGGAGCTGGAGAAGAATGTTTTTCTGGATTCTAGGAAGTTGGAGCTTTATTTTCAATTGGAGTTGAATATTAAAGAATTATTAGAAAAGCATTAGGTGGTTTTTGTCCCGGAGTGGGTTTCCACCTTAAAAAATATTTGCATTTGTGTTCCTTTTGTTTACTTCTATAGTTGTACAAACAATGATAATAATTGAAGATTAACTAATGCTCTAATTGAAAGGAATATTGATTCACCCCACCCCCCCCACCCCCCTCTCAGTATTTCCAACAATTGGTATCAGAGCTTGGTTCCTTCAATATTAGTTTAACAACTAGAAGGAGGTTATGGAGCATAGCAAGAATGGTTTACATCTGTTCAATGAAAATAATTATGCACTCTGGAAAGGAAGAATGTAGGTCTATCTCTTGGCACAAGGTTATGAAGTATGGGACACTGTTCAAAATGGATTTACATCAACTGCAGATGAACAAGGTAAGAAGAATTTGGTAAATGATGCAAAAGCAAAGAATATTATTATCAGTGGACTTACTGAATCTTCTTATCATAAGGTGTTGGGTTGTAAAACCGCTAAAAATGTATGGGACAAGCTTGAGAATATATATGCAGGTGACTCAAATGTCAAAGAAGCAAAGCTTCAAATCTATAGAGAAAAATTTGAGCAACTCATAATGAAAGAAGATTGCAACATTGCTGCATACTTCCAATACGTTGATGAAATAACCAATACTCTGGAAGGATTGGGAGAGCCAGTTGACGAGAAGACTATTATACGAAAGATTCTTAGAACGTTACCAGGGAGATTCAACCCAAAGGTATCAGTCTTAGAATATAGTGCAAATCTAGACAAACTCGGCAAAGAGGAATTACATGGAGTTCTCATAGCATATGAAATGAGACTTGATGAAGAAGAGGGTACTTCACATCTAGAAACTACGTTCGTTGCATCTAAGAAAACCAATAAGGACAAACAACCTTCAATTGAAAATACATGCACCTGAAGTGTGAAGAAAAGGGAGATTATGGAGAAGGTCTTTCAGATTAAGAATATGCTTACTTTACGAGAAAACTAAAAATTGGTAAGGGAAAATTCAAAGGTAAACTTCCATTGATATGTTTCGGTTGTGGTGAGGTCAAGAATTTCGCAGCAAAATGTCCGAACAGAAGTGATGGCAACTTAAAAGGAAAGAAAGGCTTTAATAAATTCAACAAGCAAAGATCCAAAAGGAACTTTCTCTCTAAAGAAGATAACTCATCATCCAATGAAGACAATGACAGCGAAGAAGAAGCCAATGAGAGAGTATTATTTATGGCCAAGCACAAAAAACAAGAGGTATCAAACAACGAAGAAGAAGGATTGACCATAGAATAATTTTCTAAGGAAGCAGTCAAGCTTATAAAAGAGCTTAAGGCAAAGAAGATCCGTTCCAATACTCTTGAAGAACAAGTTCAACGTCTCAAAATTGAAGTTGAAGAACACAAATGTATTGAAGAGTCACTTCAAAAGAAGTTGGAAGAAAGCAACCAAGAAAGGGAAGCATTAGAATCCGAAGTAGTCTTGCTGCGTAAGGAATTGAAGAAGGTAAAAACTATCCAAAACTATGCTAACAACTCAAGAGCATTGGAAGAAATCATCAAAAATCAACGATCTTACAACTACAGAACTGGCCTCAGTACAAAGAAGAAGAAGCTGGACCTTCTACAACAAAATACAATGACCCTATGAGATCTGACATGCATTTAGACTTCATTGGACAAGATTCACAAGCACATCCTTGGAAGAATATTCCTTGATGAAGATTTAAATCCAGGTACCAACATATTTTTCATGGCTATTGTTATTCAAGTGGAAAATTTGGTCATAAAGTTGTAGAATGTCGCACGTACCCTAGGAACCAATACAATTCCAGGAGATCCTTCAAATATGAACCTCCCAGGACTCAACGAAACATCAATAGATTTGAGCATTTAAGAAATAATATGGAATGTTACAAATGTCAGAACTTTGGACACATAGCCAGAGTCTGCAGACTTGAAAATCCTCCAGAAGAATCTTCGAAGCCACAGAATGAACGAACATGGAAGAAGAAGAAGACTGATAATTGTGCTCTCGCTCTCAAGGCTCAAAACAACAAAGATGTGTGGTATGTTGACAATGGTTGCTCAACGCATATGACTGGAGATAGAAGCAAATTTATATCTCTGAAAGAGAAGAAGGATGGAACCGTATCCTTTAGAAATGATGGATCTTCAAATGTTATAGGATCAGGTTCTGTCACTCTCAGAAGCAAAGATGTTATAGCCAAGAATGTTCTATTGGTTGAAAACATGAATCACAGACTGCTCAATGTTGGACAAATGTGTGATCAAGGACACACAATGCTATTCAACTCCACAAAATTTGAAATCAAGAAAGGCAGGTATGGTAAAATTGTGGCTATAGCAAGTCAAGCTCCAAATGACATATATGTTCTGGATGAAGCAACTAAAGCATGTCTACTAGCTAAAGAAGATGAAATTTGGTTATGGCACAAACGAATGGGTCACATAAAATTTGACAATCTTGTCAGGATAAGAAAAAAGGAAGTAGTACGAGAAATGTCGAAAATATCAAAACCTTCCAACACACTATGTGAGGCCTATCGGCACGGCAAGCAAACAAAATTCCAATTTAAAACAAAAGAACACTTTGCATCACATCCATTGGAATTGATACATATTGATCTATGTGGTCCTATGAGAACAAAAGGCTTAGATGGAGAATTATATTTCGTGTTAATGATAGATGACTATACCAGGATGACAATCGTCAGTTTCTTAAAGAAAAAATTTGAAGCATTTGAGTGCTTTAAGATCTACAAGGAGTTGGTCGAAAATGAAACTGATTTGAAAATAAAGTGTCTAAGATCAGATAATGGCGGATAATTCACTTCCAAATTATTTCAGCAATACTGTGACAAAAATGCAATAAAAAGACAATTTTCAACAGCAAGAACACCTCAGCAAAATAGAGTTGTTGAAAGAAAGAATAGAAGCATACAGGAAATGGGTAGAAAAATGTTGAAGGACTCAAAATTGGATGAAAAATTATGGGTTCAAGCAATTGATACAGTAATATTCATTATCAACCGAAGTCTTCTCATAAATAATTGCAACAAGACCCCATATGAATTATGGAAAGGAAAACCAGCCAATGTAAAATATTTCAGAATCTTCGGAAGCAAATCTTATATCAAACGAGAAGA